>SJXQ01005006.1:0-61620 GCA_006408695.1 Aepyceros melampus | reverse complement strand
GGGCTCCAAAATCACTGCAGATGGTGACTGCAGCCATGAAATTAAAAGACGCTTACTCCCTGGAAGAAAAGTTATGACCAACCTAGATAGTATATTCAAAAGCAGAGAGCAAAGTCCGACTAAGGTCCATCTAGTCAAGGCTATGGTTTTTCCTGTGGTCATGTATGGATGTGAGAGTTGGACTGTGAAGAAGGCTGAACGCTGAAGAATTGATGCTTTTGAACTGTGGTGTTGGAGAAGACTCTTGAGAGTCCCTTGGACTGCAAGGAGATCCAAGCAGTCCATTCTGAGGGAGATCAACCCTGGGATTTCTTTGGAAGGAATGATGCTGAAACTGAAGCTCCAGTACTTTGGCCATCTCATGCGAAGAGTTGACTCATTGGAAAAGACCCTGATGCTGGGAGGGATTGGGGGCAGGAGGAGAAGGGGATGACCGAGGATGAGATGGCTGGATGACATCATGGACTCAATGAATGTGAGTCTGAGTGAACTCCGGGAGTTGGTGATGGACAGGGACGCCTGGCATGCTGCGATTCATGGGGTTGCAAAGAGTCGGACACGACTGAGCAACTGAATGGAAATGGAATAGGGAAGTTGCATATGAAATATTTCCTTCTGTTGGCCCTCTGATGGATAAGGATAAGAAGCTTATGGAAGCTTCCTGATGGGAGAGACTGACTGAGGGGGAAACTGAGTCTTGTTCTAATGGGCAGGGCCATGCTCAGTAAATCTTTAATCCAATTTTCTGTTGATGGGTGGGGCTGTGTTCCCTCACTGTTGCTTGACTTGAGGCCAGACTATGGTGGAGGTAATGAAGATATTGATGACCTCCTTCAAAAGGTCCCATGCATGCTCTGTTGCACTGAGTGCCTTCAACCCTGCAGCGGGCCACTGCCAATACATGCCGCTGCTGGAGACTCCTGGACATTCACGGGCAAGTCTGGGTTAGTCTCTTTTGGGGTCACTGCTCCTTTCTCCTGGGTCCTGGTGTGCAAAAGGTTTTCTTTGTGCCCTCCAAGAGTTTGTTTCCCCAGTCATGTGTAAGTTCTGGCAGCTCTATGGTGGAGTTAGTGGTGACCTCCTTCAAGAGGGTTTATGCCGTACCCAGGTCTACCACACCCAGAACCCCTGCCCCTGCAGCAGGCCATAGCTGACCCATACCTCTGCAGGAGACACTCAAACACAGTTCTGGTTGTCTCTGGGGGGGTCTCTGGGTCCCGGTGTGCACAAGGTTTATTCGAGTCCTCTGAATGTCTCTGGCGGGTATGGGGTTTGATTCTAAATGTGATTTTGCTCCTCCTACTGTCTTGCTGAGGCTTCCCTTTGCCCTTGTATGTGGGTATCTTTTATTTTGCCCTTTACATAGGGGTATCTGAATGCAGAATTTCAAAGAATAGCAAGGATAGATGAGAAAGCCTTCCTCAGTGATCAGTGTAAAGAAATAGAGGAAAACAATAGAATGGGAAAGACTAGAGATCTCTTCAAGAAAGTTAGCCATACCAAGGAAACATTTCATGCAAAGATGGGTTCAATAAAGAACAGAAATGGTATGGACCTAACAGAAGCAGAAGATATTAAGAAGAGGTGGCAAGAGTACACAGAAGAACTGTGTACAAATAGATCTTCATGACCAAGATAATCACAATGGTGTGATCACTCACCTAGAGCCAGACATCCTGGACATCCTGGAATGTGAAGTCAAATGGGCTTTAGAAAGCATCACTACAAACAAAGTTAGTGGAGATAATAGGGGTATCTGAATGCAGAATTTCAAAGAATAGCAAGGATAGATGAGAAAGCCTTCCTCAGTGATCAGTGTAAAGAAATAGAGGAAAACAATAGAATGGGAAAGACTAGAGATCTCTTCAAGAAAGTTAGCCATACCAAGGAAACATTTCATGCAAAGATGGGTTCAATAAAGAACAGAAATGGTATGGACCTAACAGAAGCAGAAGATATTAAGAAGAGGTGGCAAGAGTACACAGAAGAACTGTGTACAAATAGATCTTCATGACCAAGATAATCACAATGGTGTGATCACTCACCTAGAGCCAGACATCCTGGACATCCTGGAATGTGAAGTCAAATGGGCTTTAGAAAGCATCACTACAAACAAAGTTAGTGGAGATAATGGAATTCCAGTTGAGGAATTTCAACTCCTGAAAGATTATCCTGTGAAAGTGCTGCTGTGAATAGTGACTGAGGTAGTTCTGTTCAGTTCAGTCACTCAGTCATGTCTGACTCTTTGTGACCCCATGGACTGCAGCACACCAGGCTTCCCTGTCCATCACCAATGCCCAGAACTTACTCAAACTCATGTCCATTGAGTTGGTGATGTCATCCAACCATCTCATCCTCTGTCATCCCTTTCTCCTCCCACCTTCAATCTTTCCCAGAATCAAAGTCTTTTCAAATGAGTCAGTTCTTCACATCACATGGCCAGAGTATCAGAGTTTCAGCTTCAGCATCAGTCCTTCCAATGAATATTCAGGACTGATTTCCTTTAGGACTGGTTGGATCTCCTTGCAGTCCAAGGGACTCTCAAGAGTCTTCTCCAACAGCATAGTTTAAAAGCATCAATTCTTAGGTGCTAAACTTTCTTTATGGTCCAACTCTCACATCCATGATGACTACTGAAAAAACCATAGCTTTGACTATCTGGACCTTTGTTGGCAAAGCAGTGTCTCTGCTTTCAGTGTGCTGTCTAGGTTGGTCATAGCTTTTCTTCCAAGGAGCAAGCATCTTTTAATTTCATGGCTGCAGTCACCATCTGCAGTGATTTTGTAGACCCCCAAAATAAAGTCTCTCACAGTTTCCATTATTTCCCCATCTACTAGCCATGAGGTGATGGGACCGGATGCCATGATCGTCAAGTACTGAGGTAGTACTTGAATTTTATTGAAAGAGAAGAACCAAGTTTTAAACTAAAAGTGATTAAAAAAAATTCTGATATTTGACTGTGTTTATCAAAACAAAATAGATTAAGTGATCTATTTTGGGCAGATTGGGAATTCAGAGCCAAAATTCAGAACTGTATACAGTTATGTAACAAGTATAGTCTCATTTTGGGAGTTACTGCCTTGTTTATGTCTCTTCCCTTCATACCTGCTACAACAGTGACCTGAGTTCACTGTCCTACATCACTTGGCAGAGCCTTTACTCAGTCTGTATTTGCTCCTATGTTGGAAGTTCTACCAATCCTGATAGAAGGGATACAAAGTGATGGGAGATATTCAGAGTGACTATAGGATTGAGCTCAGTGGGGTTCAGGGCTGGCTGAGATACAAAGGATGAGAAGGAGTTAACCACATGGAGAGTCATATGAAGAGTTTAAGGAAGGCCCATAAGGGGTTATCCTTGAACCTCCCCTTTTTCTCATGTCCTTAAACTCATCTCCAAAAATATATCTGGAATCTATTCACACTTCTGGTATATGCAAACATCCTGAGGTGGAGAAGAGTTTGAGGAAATATAGTGGGAGTAGCTGAAGGTCTTAGAGAAAGGTAGAGAGTAATGAAGACATAGGTGGGATTGGATTTTAAAAGGCATTATGGGAAAGTTTGTTCCATGTGAAACAAAAAACCATGGAAGGGGATTAAGAAAGGAAATGGCTGCTTCAAATTACATGCTAGGATTCGTTTTGCTTCTTGTGTCTTGTGGGTTGAAGTGGGGGAATGGTAGAACGGAAAGTAAGGAGGAGGCAGTAATCTAGCTAAGAGATGATGGTTACCTAGTATGCTACTGGCACAGAGGAACAAAAGACGTGTGGATAGAGTCAAGACACATTTTTGGTTGAAAGACATGAGGGAAAGTGAGGAATTCAGGATGACTGGTTTCTGGCTTTAGTAACTGGATGGGATGCTGGTGCCATCTTGCTCAACTGATAATTAAGATGGCAAAAATTCTCATGTTGAATATATTGAGTTTGGAATGCCTGTAAGACCTTCGGGTAATGGTTTCAAATGGCCTGCTTTTGTCTGAGTCTAGGGAGAAAAAGATTTGAGCTAAAGATGTGAATTTGAGAGTCACAAACACACAGTCTATGAATCTATCAAAATTGATGAGATCACTTAGAGAATGAAAACAGAGGAAGGTGCCCAGGAATAACCCTTGGGACTAAAGAGCCTCTTGATGAGGGTAAAAGAGAAGGGTGACAAAGCTGGCTTGAAACTCAGCATTAAAAAACTAAGATCATGGCATCCAGTCCAATCACTTTATGGCAAATAGAAGGGGAAAAAGTGGGAGCAGTAACAGATTTTATTTTCTTGGGCCCCAAAATCATTGCAAATGGTGACTGGAATCATGAAATTAAAAGATGCTTGCTCCTTGGAAGGGAAGTGGTGACAAACCTAGACAGCATATTAAACAGCAGGGACATCACATTGCCAATAAAGCTCAGTATAGTCAAAGCTACAGTTTTTGTAGTAGTCGTGTACAAATGTAAAAATTGGACCATAAAGAAGGCTGATTGCTGAAGAACTGATGCTTTTGAATTGTGCTGGAGAAGACTCTTGAGAATCCCTTGAGAGGAGATTAAATCAGTTAATCCTAAAGGAAATCAATGCTGAATATTCTTGGAAGGACTCGTGCTGAACCTGAAGCTTCAATACTTTGGCTACCTGATGTGAAGAGTTGACTCATTTGAAAAGACCCTGATATGGGAACGATTGAGGCAAAAGGAGAAGAAGGTGATGGAGAATGAGATGGTTAGATGGCATTAACTGATTCAATGGACGTGGATCTGAGCAAACTCTGGGAGAAAGTGAAGAAAAGAGGAGTCTGGCATATAGCAGTCCATAGGGTTGCAAAGAGTTGCACAGGACTTAGTGACTGAACAGCAACTTCAAAATTTAGAGGAAGAACCAGGAAGTAGCTGGAGGAGAAATGACCAGTGAAAAGACCTGGAGTCATGGAAACAAAGAGAAGGGAGGAAATGATGTTGGCAAATAGTACTGGGAGGTAGAATAAGATAAGAGCAGAGAAAAGCTGTGATGTTGGAGAAGACTCTTGAGAGTCCCTTGGACTGCAAGGAGATCCAACCAGTCCATCCTAAAGGAAATCAGCCCTGAATATTCATTGGAAGGACTGACTCATTGGAAAAGACCCTGATTCTGGGAAAGATTGAAGACAGGAGGAGAAGGGGATGACAGAGGATGAGGTGGGTGGACGGCATCACCGACTCAATGGACATGAGTTTGAGCAAGCTTTGGGAGTTGGTGATGGACAGGGAAGCCTGGTGTGCTGCAGTCCATGGGGTCACAAAGAGTTGGACATGACTGAGTGACTGAACTGAACTGAACTGAGAGAAAACCCCAATGAATCTGGCAGCTCTGATACTTTAATATAGATGATTGGTTAGTTTTTTGCTTTTTTGATTTTTAAACTGTTCATTGATAAGGTAACCTAATAAGTTATAGTCTGTTATGATATTATTATTTAATCAATTAGAAAATTTTAGATAGTTTTTTGGTACATGAAAATTATTTTCATAAATATCTGGCTTTATATTATTTAATAACTAATTTTGGGGAATTATAATTGTCTCCAAGGATGTGGTCCAAGGGTAGTCTAAGGAGGCTCCTGAATTCAGCAAATTTTAAATGGTGGAACTTTTCCAGGCTTCATGGCAAGAAGAATAATTTTGAAAAATTGAACCATTTAACATACACTTCACATTATATCAGGTGGCAATTTGGGTTTTACCTAAAAAAAGTCAGTCCTCTTCACAGACTCAGTCTGATAATAACAATACAAACACATTCAAGAAGGCTGAACTGGTATAAGTATATATTAGTAAAACAGCATTTATGTGTGCTAATGCATTTCTAAAAGAAGTTTTGTTGGATTAAAATGAAAAACTTGAATTATATTTCAAAATACATTTGGTGGTGAAAGAGAATTGTGTTAGAGGCAATTACCTGTCACTTTCTTTTGAAGGTATGACTTGAAGATATCTTAGAGCCATACAGAAGAAATTGTCTGGAAGTTCTGCCTCATAGCTAATGTGGCAATGAAGGTGACAACTGCAGACTCTCTTTAGATGACCCGGGGTCCGCAGAATGTCTTCTTCATTCCATATTAAACGGGGCACAGAACAAACACCCAACTCAGATGAAAGGGAGGCCAGTGTCCGTGGGTCTAACACTTCCCTCTGTCTAATGGACTCTTGAATTCCTGAACCCTCTGGTTCTGAATTCTTTAGTTACTGCTACTATGAGGGCATAATGGTAGAAATATATTCTCTTTTGTGTGTGTGCTCTCTCAGATTACAAATAAAACTGAATTTCCCTTTCTCTTTAGTGTCAATGCTACTTACTTGAACAGTAAGTAAGTAGCATTGAAAGCTCTCTTCTTCTCTTTAGGTGTTAGCTACACTTGCAAATTTACAATTGCTAACACTTAAACACAGAGCACAACACAAACCTGTTTCAAGCTGCTGACAATTGATTGTTTCAGACAACTGGATTCAGTACTTGGTTTTCGTTCTGAAGGCTCTGCTTTCCGAAACACATGAGCTCTTTGTTTGTAGCATCTTTCTTAATTCAAAGTCAAGTCTTAAAATGTCTAAAATTTCTAAAAACTAACATACATACTTACGTATGTTAATTATCATGACTTTTGTGTTTCTATAGCCAGATTGGGATAAATTATTCCAAACTGTCCTATTCAATTCAGTCCTACATTTAGTTTATGAGTAAATGAATGCTTCCATGAAAACAAGAGGAGCAGTATGTGATTTGGGATCTGACCTCGTAGAAAGGGCTTTGTGTGCTTCAGACAGGAAGAAAAAGAATTTACAAACCATGTTTTTATTGTTAATCTGAAAACTTTGACATTTGAGGTGGGATATTTATACAAAGAGAGAATGTGCTGGTAATTTCCCTAATCTGCAGTCTTTCTGCCTAATTGGGTACGGGAGCAGAGCTGAGCACTGTTAGGTATATGGATAGGTTAGGCAAAGGACAGAGAACAGGCTTGTTTAGGGCATCAGCACAAGAATCATCTGCCTTCACTATTGAAAAGAGATTTCTAAACTTTGTAAGTGGAACACTTAAACAGAGGCAGTTTTAATTTCAGTGTATATGTGATTTTTGTATCACTTTGAAAAATTACATATGAAGTATCTAATCTCTTTAATGTTTATTCAAGTCTCTGAAGAGCCTAGCGTGACCCTTGATTGGCAGATGGTAGTCCTCTATGTGAAATTTGGAGGTATCTCAAGGGTATCTTACCAAAAAATATCTAACATTAAGATTTTCCAATTTAGATTTTGTCTTCCAAGTGTAAAGAAGTGGAGAACTCGTTTGCCTGCTTTCTAGTCTGTGTGTCGGCAGGGGAGGGATGGGGAGATTCAGATTCTCATGAAAATAATTAATAGGGAAGGGACTATGATAATGTTACATTCCTAATACTCTAGACTTAGTATTTATTTAATATAGAGTATATGAAGCATTTGTTTTGATAGTTGAGGTTAAAGAATGTTAGATTAGGTAGATATCATTTAGAGAGTCAGATGACTTAAATAGGCTTTTATGTATGTGATTGCCAAGGTAACACTAACTATTTTAGGAATTTTGTGACTCCGTAAAAGGTAAAAGAATAAAGTAAAAATTATGCATTCCACTACCCTGAGGTGCTTGCTGTTGATTAAGATCCGTGTGTGTATGTGTATAATTGAAATCGTATTTGTAGCTGCATGTGTGTCTAGATGTGCGGCTTAGATTCCCCTCATTATGCATACTTTTTGATGATAAAGAATATTTAAAGGACTTCCTTGATAGTCCAGTGGTTAAGAATCTGCCTTCCAATGCAGGGGACTCAGGTTCGATCCCTGGTTGGGGAACTAAGATCCCACATGCCAAGGGGACAATTGAGTCCATGCCCTGTACTAGAGGAGCCTGCCTGCTGCAATTAAGACCCCACACAGCCCCAAAGAAGTAAATATGAAAAAAACATTTAAAACATTTTTTTCTTTTTTCTTTTTTTTTTTACATTTGTGCTATAACTATAACCAAGCTTAATTTTTTTTTTTTTTTACCATGCATGCATGCGTGCTGAGAAGCTTCGGGCTGTGTCCGATTCTTTGCGACCCTACGCACTGTAGCCTGCCAGGTTCCTCTGTCCATGGAACTCTCCAGGCAAGAATACTGGAATGGGTTGCCATTTCTTCCTCCATTTTTTACTGTCTAATATTAATTATGCTAGCATGATTAGGGCTTCAGTAAATTATGATGTGTTTATGGATGACATTGTTTCCAGGGTAATTTTAGTTCGGCTTTTAATGCTCAAGAAGTATATTCATCACTATACAAACTTGCTTTACAGTAAACTTTGTTGAGTAGCTCATTTGCTACCCCAGGGCTATCTCAGGTCAGAGCACTTATAGTTGGCAGTCTGGCATGACTTAATGCCTTTTGTCATTTTGTGCTTTGATTTTTTGATAACTGGTTCAGCTTCAGGTTTGTAGCTTAAGAATCATTTATTTATAGAATGAAATTTGCTTTGCTACTTTATGATTCTGATCACTTAATTCACTAATTACTTCCTTTATTAAAGTCCTTATCTTTTCAATGCAGTCATAGATAGAAAGATGTCAAATGCCCCACAATTGCACTTTACTTGAATTACGGGTTAGAAGGAAAAGCAGGGTCATTTTAGGCCTTTATGACTAAAAATTAAAATGAACAAAGTTCTGGGAAAGAGAACAAAAGAACAATAATATAAGCATTTATGGTCTTTATGAAATTGAAAAGGAAAGCTGTTTCAGAAAACAATCCAATCAAACTGTGAGACATGAGATAAGCTCTTTAGAGGCTGACAGTTATTGCAATTCTCAGACAATTCAATTTTAGTTAGGAATAAATGGTGAACCTGTTGGTTTTGTCACATAAAATACAAACGGGCAGAATATTCTATGATGCTCTTCCAGGGTGGATTTCAAACCACGGTAAAAACTTCTCAAGAAATATAATATAAAACTGGATTTTAAAATTCATGCTCTCTTAGAGGGCGCATCTGTGTTCCAACAATTTAGCTAATCTATATTAGAGTGTAATAACTTCAGTCAACAAGCCTGAAGAATGCATTATAAGTGCAATCACACAGTGATAAAGAGACATGACATCTGACTTTTTTGTGAAATACAGTCCTACTTCTCTATAGACCAGATAAAAGTCAACTAAACTGAAAGAAGGTGAAGTCGCTCAGTCGTGCCCGACTCTTTGTGACCCCATGGACTGTAGCCACCAGGCTCCTCTGTCCATGAACTGTCCAGGCAAGGATACTGGAGTGGGTTGCCATTTCCTTCTCCAGGGGGTCTTCCCGACCTAGGCATTGAACCCAGGTCTCCCACATTGCAGGCAGATGCTTTACCCTCTGAGCCACCAGGGAAGCCCAAAAGTCAACTAAAAAGAACATATATTTTTTAACAGACATTTTCCTCCAAATGATTTCTTTCCTATCTGCCAATTATAATTTTCTATTTAATTGCTATGCATTTTCTTCCTTTAGTTGATTAGCTTTAACTGTTCTGAAGAAAAAGGTTTTCATGTAATTTCTTGAAACCCCGTGATATATTTTGAAGATTGAAATATAACACAAGTAGAGCACAGACAGCAAGATCAGGAGTCACCTCTGCTCTCTTCCTTTTCCCTTCCTCCTAGGTTTCATACATTTTTCCAGCTGCACTCTGTGGGGAGAAAACTAGGTCCTCAGGCCTAGCTTCAGGACAATGTGGGAGCTTTCTGGAGACCCCAGACTGCATAATAACCATTTAACTTGAAACAGAGATAAGAAAATAAGAAAACAAGATAAGAACTTTCAGACTATTTTAAACATGGAAATGTAATTTTTCCCCCCTTTTCAACTCAGTGTGCTAGATGGATGTGAAACAAATATTTTCCCTTGCTACCAGGGAGGGTTTGGAAATTAAACCCTCCCTGCTCATGAAGACAGCTAGCGGTTTGGTAGCTAAATTGTGTGTTCAACACCTATTCAATGGCTATTTATCAAGTATCTATTACCTTCAGGCATGATTCTAGATGCTAATTTACACTTTATATAAATGAATAGAAAGATCTATAGTAAGAAATTGCATAGGAAGAGCTATACAATTGAAATATAAATATCTTATTTTTTTAAAAGTGTTATGAAGAAAACAATGCAAGTAAAAGAGTGAAAGTTGAGGGCTTGGGGTTCTTTTGGGGAGGAAATGATTTTAGTTATGATTTAGGCTTTGGGTTTAATCAGTCACTGTCTTAGTCTGTTCAGTCTTAGGGCTCTGGCTGTGGTAGACCTGGGTACGGCATAAGCCCTCTTGGAGTAGGTTGCTATTAACCCACCACAGAGCTGCCAGAACTTACACAGGACTGGGGAAACAGACTCTGGGAAGGCACAAACAGAACCTTTTGCATACCAGGACCCAGGAGAAGGAGCAGTGACCCCACAAGAGACTGACCCAGACTTGCCCATGAGTGTCCAGGAGACTGTGGTGGAGGCATCGGTTGGCGGTGGCCTGCTGCAGAGTTGGGGGCACTGAGTGTAGCAGTGCCTGCATGGGACCTTTTGAAGGAGGTTGCCATTATCTTCATTACCTCCACCATAGTTTGGCCTCAGGTCAAATAACAGTGAGGGAACACAGCCCTGCCCTTCAACAGAAAATGGGATTAAAGATTTACTGAGCATGGCCCCCCATCAGAACAAGACCTAGTTTCCTCCTCAGTCTCCCCCATCAGGAAGCGTCCATAAGCCTCTTATCCTTCTCCATCCGAGGGCAGACAGACTGGAAGCCACAATCACAGAAACTAACCAATCTGGTCACATGGACCACAGCCTTGCCTAACTCAGCGAAACTGTGTGCCGTGCCATGTAGGGCCACCCAAGATGGATGGGTCATGGTGGAGAGTTATGACAAAGCGTGGTCCACTGGAGAATGGAATGGCAAACCACTTCAGTATTCTTGCCTTAGAACCCCATGAACAATATGAAGAGGCAAAAAGATAGGACACTGAAAGATGAACTCGCCAGGTCAGTAAGTGCTCAATATGCTACTGGAGATCAGTGGAAAAATAACTCCAGAAAGAATGAAGAGATGGAGCCAAAGCAAAAACAACAACCAGTTGTGGATGTGACTGGTGATGGAAGTAAAGAGCAATACTGCATAGGAACCTGGAATGTTAGGTCCATGAATCAAAGCAAATTGGAAGTGGTCAAACAGGAGATGGCAAGAGTGAATATCGACATATTAGAAATCAGTGAACTAAAATGGACTGGAATGGGTGAATTTAACTCAGATGATCATTATATCTACTATTGTGGGCAGGAATCCCTTAGAAGAAATGGAGTAGCCATCATGGTCAACAAAAGAAATGCAGTGCTTGGATGCAGTCTCAAAAATGACAGAATGATCTCTGTTTCCAAGGCAAACCATTCAGTATCACAGTAATCCAAGTCTATGCCTGACCAGTAATGCTGAAGAAGCTGAAGTTGAACAGTCTATGAAGACCTACAGGACCTTCTAGAACTAACACCCAAAAAAGATGTCCTTTTCATTGTAGGGGACTGGAATGCAAAAGTAGGAAGTCAAGAAATACCTGCAGTAATGGGCAAATTTGGCCTTGGAGTAGTACAGAATGAAGCAGGGCAAAGACTAACTAAGATGCTGAAGCTGAAACTCAAATACTTTGGCCACCTGATGTGAAGAACTGACTCATTTTAAAAGACCCTGATGCTGGGAAAGATTGAAGGTGGGAGGAGAAGGGGACGACAGAGGATGAGATAGTTGGATGGCATCACTGACTCAATGGACATGAGTTGTGCAAGCTTTGGATTTGGTGATGGACAGGGAAGCCTGGCATCCTGCAGTTCATAGGGTGGCAAGGAATTGGACATGACTGGGCGACTTCACTTTCACTTTTCACTTTCATGCATTGGAGAAGGAAATGGCAACCCACTCCAGTGTTCTTGCTTGAAGAATCCCAGGGATGGGGGAGCCTGTTGGGCTGCTGTCTATGGGGTTGCACAGAGTTGGACACGACTGAAGCGACTTAGCAGCAGCAGCAGATCAACTGAGCTGAACTGAACTAGGCTTTGGGTTTAATCAGTCATGTCTTAGTCTATTCAGGCTGCTACACTCTGGAGGAGTGGTTTATAGACAATAAACATTATTTTTCAAAGTTTTGGAGGCTGGGGAGTTGAAGGTCTTGGCACTGACAGATTTGTTGTCTGGTGAGAATCTGCTTCCTAGATGGTTGTCTTTTTGCCAATATGCCACACAGTACAAGTGGCCAGGGAGCCCTGTGGATATTCTTTCTTAAGAGCTCAATTCCATTCATGAGGGCAACACTCTCATGACTTAATCATGTCTCAAAGGCCCCCACTTCCTAATATCGTCACATAGGGAATTAAGTTTCAACATATGAGTTTTGGGAGGATAGGAGGTGGGGAGAAGAGGAGGTGGGGAGATAGTCAGACTATAGCAGCCACTGAAATGTTTTTTTGAGAAGGAAGGTTGATAGGGTTTGAGGGAAGAGGCAGGCTGGATGGAGCATGGGGACACCATTTGAGACCAAAGGAAGAAGGAGATCTGTGGGGTATAATTTGTAGGGCATACCACTCTTGGCTCTGTTTCAAATGTAGCCAGACCAGAGAGTATGAACAGGGAGGTAGCATCAGGTGCTGGGTTTTCAGCCTTAGTAGACTCTCATGTATCATTTGTAGCAATAAAGCTGGAGAGGTCTGTTTGACTTGAAGGAAACCGTGAAGATTAGCTCACAGGCATGACTTGTTCGGGCAGATGCCCTTCCTTCTACTTTGGTGTTAGGTAAGAGCATGGCACCTTGGCTCAGCCTGGGAGAGTGTGTGTGAGACTGCCTCAAGTTTTCTGCTGGCCAGAAATTTTATTGACCGAGAGTAAATAGAAGTGATTTTTCTTTTACGTGAGTCTGTTGACTGAGATCCATATTGACTATATTTAAATGACTTTCCCAGTTCCATTTTATTCCATTCTGTCTGCTCCAGTCTCATCCTACTCAAATGGAAAGCACATTATTTGCTGATTTCAATCTTAACATTATTTGAACAATCTTGCTCTCCAGAGTTTATGGAGGTATTTGACCTTTTATGGCACTATTTCAGCTGCTTAAGAAAAGTTCACTGGGGTAAAACTTAATTTTATGGTGGGACTTTATGATCTATTTTACATGTTAAAGTGCTACATGTCTTTAAGGAAAGCTAAATTTGAATCTTAAATTTTAAACAGTTACTGTTTCCTTTGAAAAGATAATGGAGGAATAGTTGGCTTTTCATGTTACTTTTTCCATTCTTGAGGTCAAGGTATACCCATTTTGGGGCAACTTTGAAATTTGAGAAAGAAAGTTCTAAATGACAGTTCTTGTCTCCTTCTCTGAAAAATGGTTGTGAAGAGGTTTCCATGCTAACATTATTTTACAAAATTATTGTGTGTTATGAGTAATTGGATTCTAGCATTTAAAAGTCTGTGGCTAGGAATTTTATGTAAGAAAACAAAGTCGATATTTTACTGCACTGCTGTGAAAACTTTCTCCCTTCCTCTTTCCTTGCAAGGAGATGCAGTCATTTCAGTTTGAAACAGAATTTGGAGTAGGCTCAGATAATGCTATATCCCCTTATTTTCACTCTTACTTATTATGTGGACTCAGGAAAGGTTAGAATCAGATAGTGAGGGATACTGTACTTGGAAAAAGTTCTCCTTGCCTTAGGCCCCAGCTAAAGTGTAACCTTCCATGTATGTCAAACCTTTTCCAGATCTCTCCAGCTACATTTATTACTCTATCTTTGGAATTTTGTCAGTTCTGGCTTCCCATTCTATGGTGGAAGGATTGCCAAGTAACTCCACCCCAACCTTTTCATCAGAGAGAGATACTAGCTCAAAAAGATACAATGAGCTGGGTCCATTACCTGGGAGACAGGATATATCTATGTGATTCCCTCTGCCTGGTCTCAGACCAGCTGAACAGAACCCTAGCGATCTGAGTGAAAATGGACTGCCTGTTGTTTCTTCATGGCAAACCAGAGCCCTACTACTGGAGAAATGTTCTTTTTTCTACATGGAGACTTATTCGTCTCCAGGGAAAGCTAATGTTTGTCACTGAGAAAAGTGCTTATTTAATTGGTCCCCTAGTAAGAGAATCAGCAGGTTTGTCACTATCGCAGGAGGAAAACTGGAACTAGAACTGGGGGACACATGTTCACTTTTGTTAAAGAAATGCGGTAGAATGGGGGCAATATCACCACCTGATGTAAGGGAGGAATTGAGAACAGAGTTTTTTTTAAACGTGTGAAGTAGGGAGTGGGTGGACAGGCATGCCAGTCAGGGGAGCAGAGGGTATGGGATAAGGGAATTATTATAGGAATAAGACCTGCAGAGTTGAGGAGCTGGGTGAGTGAAGATCTGGAAGGGGAGTTGCTGGATCAGAAAAGAGGTGACTCAGTGGTCCATCTGAGAAGCTAAACGTGTCTAGCAAGCAGAGTAAGACTGTGAAAAGGCAGGATCTATGGCGGGCTCTTGCCTCTTTGTGGCTACTGCCTCTGATGAAGGCTGGGTGCTAGGCCCTTCCCAAAGTCAGCATTTGCAGAGAAGAGCTGGGCACAGATAGAGAAGAGCTGGTTCCTTCTGCATCTGTCCATTTCTGTGGCTATCAAGAATATCTTCAGGGAGTAGTGGTTGCTGCTTTACTCCTTGCTTTCAAATCTCCTCCAAATTCTTCTTTTGTGCAACCTGCCTCAGAACCATACAGAGGAGGGGATCTGGGAAATGTGGTTCTTTAGTTGAACAGTTGCAACCCCCTCCCACAGCAGGTCTGAGGGCAGTGGGCCTGATCAGAAGCATAGGGAACTATCAGGTGGTCACGGTCTTGTGAGGGATGAAGGCCAACATCTTGAGATGCTTCACTTATGTGGTACATGTGAAAGTCCAGATTAACTGGCAGGTTAATTTTGTCCATCCTGCATGGTATTTCTCTTCAAAATGTCCCTTCAGTAAAGACCTTTATAATTGCATTTCTCTCTAATATGTTAGTCTTCTGGAGGCCAAAAATGACAAGGAAAGAAGGACTGTGTATTAGTTAATCCTGATTTTGATAGTTGCAGAAAACCCAGTGAAGAGTAGCTTAAACAAACAGGGTTTTATTTTTTGCATAGGGAAATGGTCTGGATGAGGTCTGTCCAGGGCTGGAGCAGAGGCTCAGTAAGATTTCAGGGCTCAGGTGGTTTCACTCTTCCTGCCTACAGTTCTCAGCATATTTTTGTGCCTGGGCTTGTTGCCTCAAGGTCTCAAGATGTCCTCTTTAGCTCCAGACATTGTATTTGCTTTTAAGACAGGAAAAAGGAGGAAGAGAGCAAAAGCTTTCTCCTATCATGGAGACATCTTTCTAGACATCCACTCTCAGACTTACCCTTCTATCCTATTGGCCAGAACTGTGTCACATGGTTACCTCTAGTTATGAAGGTGGCTGGAAAAGGCCTTATTTGGCAAGGAAAGACATTACCATGGCTGCTTCAAATTGACCATGATTCAACTCCTGGACCTGCAGAGGGAAGCCTGACTTCTCTGTTATTTACCTACATACAAAACTGATGTTCGAGTTACACAGACGGAAGAAATGGTAGCGGTGGGTGAGGAGGATATCTGTAGTAGCCAAAGAACAGTGTCTACCAGAGGATATTTTGCTGTTTCTCACTCCCTCCTGGATCTCAAGAAAGAAGCAAATATCTACCGACAGAGTGGACTGTGATGGAGAGACCCTCTTGGCTCTTAGTGGCAGCAGAGTCTATAAAACCACAATTCTGAGGTCCCGGAGAAAAATTCACCTGCTGTGGAGTAATGAAGTGAAGTGAAAGTCGCTCAGTCGTGTCCAACTCTTTGCAACCCCATGGCTAGACAGTCCATGGCATTCTCCAGGCAAGAATACTGGAGTGGTTAGCCTTTTCCTTCTCCAAGGGATCTTCCCAACCCAGGGATCAAACCCAGGTTTCCCACATTGCAGGCGGATTCTTTACCAGCTGAGCCACAAGGGAAGCCCAAGAATACAGGAGTGGGTAGCCTATCCCTTCCTCAGTGGGTCTTCCCAGAGATTGAACCAGGGTCTCCTGGACTGCAGGCAGATTCTTTACCAACTGAGCTATCTGGGAAGCCCCTCTGTGGAGAAAATAGGATCAACTATTCTAAATACCACGACCATTAACTAATGGCATCCTTTAAACTGAAAGGAGTGGTGGTATAGTGGGCACCTGGGTAATATCTCTATCACCAGACTTAGTAAAGATATCGTGAGTTTATGACTGACTCTTCCGTGAGGATGTAAGTAAGCTCCTTGAGGGTAATGATCTTGTCTTCTTATCTGTGTCCCAGCAGTCAGCACCATATCTATCTCGGAGTGAATACTGACTGTTAGAAGAACCATCTTTCCTGGAGAAGGAAATGGCAACCCACTCCAGTGTTCTTGCTTGGAGAGTCTCATGGACTGAGGAGCCTGGTGGGCTGCAGTCCATGGGGTCACAAAGAGTCGGACACGACTGAGTGACTTTACTTACTTTCAGAAAATAAAAAAAAAAAAAAGAACCATCTTTCCCAGATCATTCAATGATACATTTCCTTGTATGTTTTTCATGGGCCTGTGGCTATACATTTGAATAATGAGGTGAAAATTTTAAATTTCAATACACAGGCCATACCTGAGACCCATTGAATCAGATTCTCTGGGGTTAGGATTCCAGGCATCAGTGTTTTTAAAAGCAGTAATTTTAAAGTTTTTTTAGATGATTCCAGTGTGTAGGCAGGGTTGAAACTCACTGAAATATAACCTTTAAGTTCTTTTCTTTTTCAAAATACTCCTTGAAGAAGTACAAAAAACACAGAGCAAATATCCAATGGTCTTAAGTCTTAAGGAAGGTCTGTGTTGGAATTCTTGAGTGCTCTTTTTGACTAGAATTCAACCAGCAGTTAGGGATTGCAACCTCTGCAAAGATGGTATTTTCCATTGAAAATATCTTTTGACCAAGGAGGAACATGTGTATAAGCACTAAGATGAGATAATGCCATCAGAACTAAAGCAGTATTAGGATATTACATAAATTAATGATTCCATTTTTCCTCCATGGATCTCTAAGAATGCCTCCTCCCTTCTTTCCTACTCTTTAATCTGCCATTTCTTGAACCTTCCCCCAGTTCCTGGTTCCTTGAGGCAGCTCAGAATTTCTTGGCAGCTCTAAATTTTCATGTTGCCACCATAGAGTTGGCAGCACCAAGGGCAAGAGAGGATCCTTCTGGTATGTACTGAACTTGAGATCAGATTCTGTTCATTTGGAGTATCATCATCAGGTTGTGTACTGAATGTGTCCTCAATCCTAATTAGATTTGAATTATATTATCTGGTCTTGCCTGTAGTTGATGCACAATAGATATTAATGTTTGTGGGGAGGCAGTAAGTCAAAGTGGAGTCAGTCCTGATTTTAGGACCTGGTTCAATCACTTATTAGTTGCATTACTTAAGATTAATTACTTAATCCTTATGATCCTTCAGTTCCTGATCTATAGTATGTGAACCAAAATGTCTTCCTTTCAGAGATGCTGATTTAGGACTTCCCTGGTAGTCCAGTGGTTAAGACTCTGTGATTCCAATGCAGAGGGTGTGGGTTCAATCCCTGGTCCAGGAAATGAGATCCCACATGCCTCATAGCTTGCCCAAACAATTAAAAAAAAAAAAAAAGAATACAGAGATTCTGTGATTCTCATCAATTTTAAAGCATATTCCTGAACCTCCCCTTAATCTTTTCTTTTTATTTTTTTATTTTTTAATTAATTTTTATTTTTTAGTTTGTTTTGCTTTACAATACTGTATTCGTTTTGCTATACATTGACATGAATCAGCCACGAGTGTACATGAACTCCCAATCCCGACCCCCACCTCCCCCCTCCCACCCCACACCTTCTCTCTGGATTATCCCCGTGCATCAGTCCCAAGCATCCTGCATCCTGCAACAAACCTAGACTGGCGATTCGTTTCACTTATGATATCATACATGTTACACTGCCACTCTGCCAACTCATCCCACCCTCTCCCTCTCCCACAGAGTCCAAAAGGCCGTTCTATACATCTGTGTCTCTTTTGCTGTCTTGCGTACAGGTTTATGAACTGGATCATAAGGCAGTTCTATTTGCAATCAAACAAAATACTCCCTCCCTACCCCCCAGAGACCCCCACTGTTCTAGTCCTGGGATGGTATAATGAAATGCCGTAGACTGGGTAGTTTCAACAACAGACATTTCTTTCTCACAGTTCTGGAGGCTGGGAAATCCAAGATCAAATGCAGGCAGATTTGTCTCTTCCTGACTTGCACGTGGCTGCCTTCTTACTGTGTAAGGGTATTAATCCTACTATGCAAGACCCACCGTCATGACCTCTTCTATACCTAATTAGTTCCTATCTCAATCAGTTCCATAGCCATAACAAAGGACCATGGACTGGGTGGCTTATAAACCCCAGAACTTTATTTCTCACAGTTCCAGAGGTTGGGAGTCTGAAGTTGGAGTGCCAGCACGGTCGAGTTCTGGTAAGGCCCTCTTCTGGGCTGCAGACTGCCAACTGGTCTCTGCATCCTCAGAGGGTAGAAGCACAGGGGAGCTCGAGTGGCCCTTTTTACGAGTCCTGATCCAATTCATGAGGGCTTTGCCTTTGTGACCCAATCACCTCTCAAAGGCCCCATCCCCTAATACATCACACTGGAGATTAGGATCTCAATGGTTGATTCTGGGGAGACAAACTTTCAGTTTATACCATGTCTCAAGGGCCCCATCTCCTTATACCAACACATTGGAGATTAGAGTCTCAATATATGAATTTTGAGGGGACACATTCAGTCCATAATACTCATATTAATAAAGCCCAAGAAACTATACGCAAACATTTTTGTCAACCTCACAGCTATTTCCTTCCTTTATAAGGAATATGTCTCAAAATGCTTCTGCATTTTCACTGCTTCTACATTTCACCTTGCCTTCACCCCTCAGCTAAGCCCCAAATCAACTCTCACATATTCCTAACTCAGTCCTAACATCTCAGTAGCATCCTGCATTGGTGATCATTTCCTTCTTTGAGTGCATGACATTGCACTTCCCTAGGTTTCTTCCTACATGTCTGTTCCCTCTTTTGTCTTTGGAGTTCTTCAAACTCAGTCCTAGATTCTTCTCTTTTTTCTTTATACTATTTACCTAGGTATTCCCACCTACGCCTGTGGCTTTACTTACTACTTACAGGTGGATGACTCCCAAATTCATATCTGTAACCCACATCTCTTCTCTGAGCTCCAAACTTGACCAAGCCAGCTTCTTGACATTTCTATGTGAATGTGTCAAAGAAGAGGGATTCAGACTCAACCTCAGACTCAACTAAGGAGAGCTAAAAATAGAGTTAAATCTTTTGCTTTCCAAATCTTGCTCTCATCCCTCTCCTTTTCTTAAAGGGTGGTGGTGGTTGTGGTTTAGTTGCTAAGTCGTGTCAGACTTTTATGACCCTGTGGATTGTAGCCCATTAGGGTCCTCTGTCCATAGACTTCTCCAGGCAAGAACACTGGAGTGGGTTGCCATTTCATCCTCCAGGGGATCTTTCTGACCCAGGGATTGAACCCAGGTCTCCTGCATTGCAGGTGGATTCTTTACCATCTGAGCCACCAGGGAAGCCCTTTTCTTAAAGGATGGTACCCTTTTTATTTACTCATTTTACAAGCCAGAAATCTGTAGGACCTCTCTCCATCACCCTCTAAAACTTAAGTTATTGCTATGTTTCTGTGGCAGTATCTCTTAAATAGCTCTTCAATCTGTGTATATCTTTCCACGCTCACTGCCATCAGCCTCCTTCAGTTTATCGCTTCTCTACGCTAGACACTGAAATAACTACCTAATTGGTCTCCTCATTTCTTTCTTGCTGTCCTCAAATCTCTTCTCCCTTCTCCAGCTGGAGTAATCTTAAAATTCAAAATTATGTTATTCTCTGCTTAAGGCACATTAATGATTTTCAATTTTCACAGGATAAAGACCAACATCTTTAACTGCTGGCCTGCACATGTCTGCATGATCTGGTCTCTGCCTCCCTCTCCAGCTTCACTTCATAGCATGCGTCCCTTCACGGCCTGCATTCTGGCCATGTTGATTTCCCCGTGGTTCTGGAAATATGCCCTGCGTCTTCTCACCCCAGGGTCCTGTGCAAACTCTCCCTTCAGGGTGGAGCATGCTGCCTCTCCCTTTCAGGCTTATTAACCTCCATTCACTCTTCAGAGTTCGTCTTCTCTGACTCTTGGACTAAATCGAATGCTCTGTTGTATGTGCTCATAGTTCTGTGAACCTTCCTCAAACGGCATTTTGTTCACAGTGTTAGTGTGCTAAGGCTGCCATAACAAAATAACACAGCCTGGTGGGCTTAAAGGCAGAAACTTACTTCTCACAGTTCTGGAGACCAGAAGTTCAAGATCAAGGTGTCAGCAGTTTGGTTTCTGCTGCAGCCTCTCTCCTTGACTTGCAGATGGCTGCTCTCTCACCGAATCCTCACATGATCTTTTCTGTGTGTGTGTGTGTGTGTGCACACGCGTGCACGCACGCACAACCCTGTGTCTCTGTGTCCACATTTTCTCTTTCCGTAGGAACACCAGTCGGATTGGATAAGGGCCCATCCTAAAAGCCTCATTTTAACTCAATTACCACTTCAAAGGCCCTGTCTACAAATATAGTCACACGAAGAGGTACTGGGGGTAGGGCTTCAACATAGAATTTTAGGGGGTGCAATTCAGATCATAATTCAGTTATAAGTTTGTTTCAGATTGGTGGTTATTGTTATTTTCTCCAGTGACTTATAAGCTCAGGATAGGGATTATATCTGTTGTGATCCGCCATTGTCTTTACATGGTCTGGCAGCACTATAGGTGGTCTATTTGTTGAACAAATGAGCAGCTATGAAATAGAAGAGTCTATCGGAGTGTGAGATGTAATAAAAGTTCTACAAGCAGTCGATGCTGTTAAGAGTGATGGTGAGTTCAGCTAACTCAGGGGATCATTCTTAGTTTTGTTCTCATGATCTAGTTGCAGCTATTTGTCATTGTTCAACCACTAAATCGTGTCTGACTCTTTGAGACTCCATGGACTGCAGCATGCCAGGCTTCCCTGTCCTTTATTATCTCCTGGAGTTTGCTCAAACTTGTGTCCATTGAATTAATGATGCCATCCAACCATCTCACCCTCTTGTTGCCCCCTTCTCCTGCCCTCAATCTTTCCCAGCATCAGAATCTTTACCAGTGAGTCAGCTTGTCGCATCAGGTGGCCAAAGTGTTGGAGTCTCAAGTGTCAGTCCTTCCTATTAGCATTTCTAATTAGCACTGTTGAGGTCTTGCTGCTGAATAAATCTTAAGGCTTCCTTGCAGGAAAGTAACCAAGAGACTAAAACAGGGCAAAACAGTTCCAGCACAGCTTCAGTATGTATAGTCATATAGTGATGGATTTCCTGTGGCTAATCTCTAACTTGTAAGAAATTCTCTTAAAGCTTGCTTCATGATTGATGTGTAAACCCTTCCCTGAAACACTAATTTTACAACTCCTTCTTGTTATAGAAAAATGTAATGAAAAGAAACCATTGATTGGCTATATTTTATTTAACACAGTGGTTTCAATTCTTTAACGTCCCTTACAAAATTGTATCAAATGGATTCATAAATTAATATATAATAGTCAAGGCCTATTAATGAATTTGATGCCTTTTGTATTATGTTGGATTAATTTGCACTACTTTTTTAGACTTTATATATGCTTTGAGTGTAAAGTGAACATATAGAAATATTTCTCTCAATATATCTCTTTAAATTGATTAAAATGCATAAAGATTGATATGATAGATAATGTGGACTTCAGTTATTCAAAACACTGTTTATGTAACCAAAGGGTGAGATATAACCAAAGAGCATAGGCACACATCTATGTGAGAATTTGTCACTTATTTCCCCTGAGATTGTAGGAAAATTTGGGTTTTAAATTTGCCCGTTTGCGTAACACATGCAATTCACATCTATTACCACTAGATGTCAGTGTTGCTTCAGTTTAAGCACTGGCTGTGTTGCCAGAGGCGCCAGAGAGGATTTTATCTAACTGTTTAATCAAAACTCGGCACCTTTGCTGGCTTCTGAGGGTCGCCAAAGTTCATTTAGTATTACACGGACGAAAAATACCTTATATTCGCACAAGCTTCACAGAATATACTTTATTAGGCAGATGAGTCAGTTAGTTCACTCGCTCAGTCGTGTCCGACTTTTTGCGACCCCATGAATCACAGCACGCCAGGCCTCCCTGTCCATCACCAACTCCCGGAGTTCACTCAGACTCACGTCCACTGAGTCCATGATGCCATCCAGCCATCTCATCCTCGGTCGTCCCCTTCTTCTCCTGCCCCCAATCCTTCCCAGCATCAGGGTCTTTTCCAATGAGTCAACTCTTTGCATAAGGTGGCCAAAGTACTGGAGCTTCAGCTTTAGCATCATTCCGCCCAAAGAAATCCCAGGGTTGATCTCCTTCAGAATGGACTGGTTGGATCTCCTTGCAGTCCAAGGGACTCTCAAAAGTCTTCTCCAACACCACAGTTCAAAAGCATCAATTCTTCTGCGCTCAGCCTTCTTCACAGTCCAACTCTCACATCCATACATGACCACAGGAAAAATCATAGCCTTGACTAGACGGACCTTAGTCGGCAAAGTAATGTCTCTGCTTTTGAATATACTATCTAGGTTGGTCATAACTTTTCTTCCAAGGAGTAAGCGTCTTTTAATTTCATGGCTACAGTCACCATCTGCAGTGATTTTGGAGCCCAAAAAAACAAAGTCTGACACTGTTTCTACTGTTTCCCCATCTATTTCCCATGAAGTGATGGGGCCAGATGCCATGATCTTCGTTTTCTGAATGTTGAATGGTCTGGTATTCCCATCTCTTTCAGAATTTTCCACAGTTTATTGTGATCCACACAGTCAAAGGCTTTGGCATAGTCAATAAAGCAGAAATAGATGTTTTTCTGGAACTCTCTTGCTTTTTCCATGATCCAGCACCATGTAGCATGTCTGGTTATAACTCCCCAACCAAGGATTGAATCTGTGACCCAGGCACTGGGAGCATAGCATCTTAACCATGAGACTACTAGGGAAGTCTCTATTAGGCAGATGAAGGGCAACAAATTTCAAAGTGCCAGAGGCGATTTTTGCTTAATAATAACAACTACCAACAGATATTGAATGTTTATTATGTGCCAGGCATAGTGTTCTTGCTTGGAGAATCCCAGGGATGGGGGAGCCTGGTGGGCTGCCGTCTATGGGGTTGCACAGAGTCGGACACGACTGAAGCGACTTAGCAGCAGTAGCAGCAGCAGGCATAGTGTTAAGCATCTTAGAGAGATTCTCTTATTTAATGCTCTTAATATAACAACTTCAGGAGAAATTTCACTCTTGCTGTACTCACATTTCACATGTGAAGAAATCGAGGCATAAAGTGTTTAATTTGCTCAGTGCTACAAGAACCAGGAAGTAGCTTGGAAAGAATTCTAACACAGGGTGACCAACTGCGGAACTTAACTTTACCCTTAACTACTAAACCATGTGGTTTGTGTGTGCTCAGTTGCTCAGTCGAGACCGACTCTCTGTGACCCCATGTACTATAGCCTGCCAGGTTCATCTGTCCATGAGATTTTCCAGGCAAGAATCCTGGAATACTTGATGAATACTAGGTTGCCATTTCCTACTCCAGGGAATCTTCCCGACCCAAGGATCGAACCTGCAACTGGTGGATCTCTTGCGTTGGCTGGTGGATTCTTTACCACTGCGTCACTTGTGAAGCCCCAAGCCATGTGGACTCACATTTAAACTAATCACAATCAGGGAAAATCTTTGTTGAAAACAACGTGCAAAATAGTTATTTTGAAAGAAACTCATTTAAAAATTACTGTAAGTTAAATTATGACTGATAGAGTACAATCCCTTGAATTGTGTCTTATAGAATAGCATAGACTCCCCTGGAATAAGAAAGCCTCATTTCTGAACATTTTTAGAATGCTCACCCAGTTGCAAAGGGATAATGCTTATTAAATGATCCTTTGAGGTAAGTGTAACCTGATGTTTGTTCTTGGTGTTGTCTCTGGACAACATTGGCATTGATGGGGAAGTAATGACATACGAACTCTAGTGCTAATTTGCTTCCATCTTGTCCATTTCTTTGTGACCCATGGACTGTAGTCCACCAGGCTCTTCTGTCCATGGGATTCTCCAGGCAAGAATACTGGAGTGGGTTGCTATTTCCTTCTCCAGGGGATCTTCCAGACTCAGGGATCAAACCTGAGTCTCCTGCATTGGCAGGCAGATTCTTTACCACTGCGTCACCAGACGAACTCTTCTGCTGCTGCTGCTGCTGCTAAGTTGCTTCAGTCGTGTCCAACTCTGTGTGACCCCATAGATGGCAGACTGCCAGGCTCCCCCGTCCCTGGGATTCTCCAGGCAAGAACGCTGGAGTGGGTTGCTATTTCCTTCTCCAATGCATGAAAGTGAAAAGTGAAAGTGAAGTCACTCAGTTGTGTCCGACTCTTCGCGACCCAATGGACTGCAGCCTACCAGGCTCCTCCATCCATGGGATTTTCCAGGCAAGAGTGCTGGAGTAGGGTGCCATTGCCTTCTCTGAGATGAACTCTAATTGATACCTGTTTGAAATACTGGAGGCCAGCACTGTGGAAGCCTTTTGAATGAATCATGGAAAGATTCTAGGTGACTATCATTTTTACTAATCTAGCTAGGAGCACAGTCAACTAAGTATAACATGGAGCACTTGAAAAAAGAGCTTTTTAGATATTAGGCAATATATTCCAAAACATTAAAACATGTGTATAATTTAGCATAACATTTCCCTTCTAGGAATGTTTCCCAAGAGAACAGTTTTTGATTAATCTACTAGAATATTTATCAAAGCATTATTTATAGCAATAAGAATTAAACAATTTGTAATCTTGGATAGAGCTTGGTTAAATACCATTTTCCTTAAAATAATTAGTAGAAGAATATTTCATGATGTGAAAAAAATGCTTGTAGTGTATTATTAAGTTTGCAAAACAATATTCTAGGAGAATCCCAATTTTATACAAACTAAAAACATTATATAAGGGGCTTCCCTGATGGCTCAGTGGTGAAGAATCCATCTATGGTACAGGAGACTCGGGTTCAATTCCCAGGGTGGTATGATCCCCTGGAGAAGGAAATAGCAACCCACTCCAGTATTCTTGTTTTCTTGCCTGGGAAATGACATGGTCAGAGGAGCCTGGCAGGTTATAGTCTATGGGGTCACAAAGAGTTGAATGCGACTGAGAGACTAAAAGCATGCACGCAAAAACATTTTATATATACAGACTCGGAAAGAAGATTGAGGTATACACCAAAATGTTAGTAGTTACTTTTTTTAGGTGATAATAGGTGACTTTTGTTTTCTGTGTTTTATTTTTCCTTTTAAAATTACATGTAAGTAGTTACTTATGAATTAAAAAAAAGTCCCACAAGCTATTTATATTTTTAAAAACTTCACACAATTAAAAAGCTGTGTTCAAACTTAGGTTTGTTATTTAGAAAAGATGATTGTTGCCATATGTTTTCTAATACGTTCAGTGTTGTTAATAATTCATGGTATGTGTGTCAGCAAGAGGCATGAGACAGCTCAAAAGGGTTATTCAATTTTATCTATGTCCAAAGGAAAGGTCAGATAATTACAGAAAAATCTTTGGTACTGTCTTATGCAACTTGAGGATTATCATTTGAGGTTTTGATTGTTTCTCGGAAAAGTTCCAATTTAATATTTCTAAAAAGGGCCATCAAGCTTTGTGTACGTTAACATGCAAAATAGGCACTGTCCTCTGTGGCCGAAAATAATTTGTCCCATTTAGTTCCTATTTAGTCTGTTTTCTTGTTCATATGAACACAAAGTGGTGTGTGGCATATTCTAGAATATGTTACTGCTTTTATTCTGCTTCTTTACCATCTTGATTGATCCTTTGGATTTGTTGTTTCTTTCTTTCTTTTTTTTTAATGTGAGGTTGCACAGTACAAGGATTCTGGTTTATCTTATGAATGTTGAACATTATTGAAATCACGTGATTCTAACTAGACAGTGAATGCTCAATTAAACAATTCCAACATGGTGTCAGATTTTCTTTTGGGGATTTTACTTAGCAATTTCTTCACAAACATAGTCATTTGCTTTAAAAATTTTTTTAAATGAAGTCTTTTATGATGAAGACTTTTACCATCAAATTATTCTTTTAAATTGGAATTATATGTGTCTTTATCATGCTGAATTTTATCCATACCAAATTTCATTCATACCAAATGTCAGCTCTTTAGATGGCCACCCTTCATGAATCACAGCTTGAGTCTGAGCAGTGGATGGACAGAACCATGACTTACTAGATGGTAATTTTGTTGTGGCAGACCTTAACCTTCTGGTTTCAGCCTTACAAAGGTTGAGAAAATTGGTGAAAATTGTGGTTAAATTGATTAGTTATGATCCTGAGATTTGTAACTTTGACTCTTAAGTGCATATTGAATTGAAAATATTAAATCTCTTGCTTTTAGGAAACTCTCTGTCTATATATTTATATATCTCTAGAAATATCATACATTTCTTCTCCTTGGGTTCTTACTCTTTGCCTCCTTACTGAGCAAGGTCACCTGGCCAACTTCTTTCTGAATATGTATGAGGTTTTGGACATTGGCATGTTTTGGTCCATGCTACTCTAGTTGTGGAATTGTAACAGGCAAAGTCAGTGTTGGCTGGAAATCAGGATTCCAAATGGTTTTACTGCAGAGAAAAATCTGAAGTTCATGATGTAATGCATTGAACCTGGTTAGATCAAATTACTCTGAGTCATTGGCTGCAGCCTGTAATACAGTACTGATCAAACTGGCTTTAGCTTCCATTTACTTCCATTAAAATACCATCCAAACTTGGAAGTACCACAGTGAAATGCATTTAAGATAGCTATTTGATGGAAAAGAGCACCTTTAGCTGCATCTTTTTGTACTGGCTTAGAGGGTTTAGTAACTGAAGCCACTTTTTTTTTTTCTTTTTTTCTACTTAGTTGTGTTCATGCTTGAAAGCACAGCCTGCAAATGAAAAAACCATAGGGAAATAACTTAGACTATATAGGTTTTCCTATGTCATTTAGAATGAGAGAGTATGTTATTAAGAAACAGTCGATTTTTACAATAATCCACTCAAGTTTAAGCTCTTTTGCCAGGTACTGTAGTGTTTAGAAGAGGAAAAAAAAAAAAAAAGAAGAATCAAGATGCTTAACTAAAAAAAAAATACAGTTTAGAGTTTTATTTTATGTTGTATAAAGTAAAAGAATAGGGGCTGAGAAGTTTTAATGCCAAGCATGAAAAAAATTTAAAAGTAAGCTAACAAAGGTGACATTATATTTTAATCACAAATGAAATTGGTACATAGATTACAATCTATGTTTTAAAATTCGTTAATTTTAACAAGCCTAAAATTTATTTATTTATTTTTTTCTAAAATTTATTTTGACAAGCTATTTAAGGTAGCGTATGATCCAGGTACTATATCCTGAGCACTCTGGCACTGTATTAGTTTTTATTTACTTAAGCATCATAACTGTATTGGTACTGTATTTATCATTAGCAATCCCATTTTCAAGATGGGTACTTGCTCATGTCTAGAGCTGGAGTACAAGCCGAGCAGGCTGACTTAAGTCTGGGGGCCACCCCGTTGCTCCCCAGTGCTAGGGACTATGGTTGCTCCACCCCTCCCGTGGTTAGAGGGGCGGAGCCTGGAGTCATAGTGCTCACTAGACTTGACCAAGGGTCCCTCATCAAGCTTAATGCCCACTGTGATTGCAAGCCCTCCCAAGGAGTTCTTCTTGTGTTAATTCAACAAAATTACTATACTGCTCTTGGGGAGCAGCAAGTGGGAATTTCCTTTAAAATGGAGGGAGAGGAGAAGTTAAAGAAGTCAGTTTAAGAGGTGGTAATCTTTCACATGTTGTTGTATTCTACCTTGTCCTGACCTTTGAAGAGAAGTCAGCAGATGCAAGAAGGAAGATTCTGAGCAGGAGAGGAGAGGTGACTGGTAAGTAGGAAAAGAGGAAAGATCAGAGTGGGTTAGACAGATTGGTAGGAGATGACTGACTGCCAGAACCATTCGATCACTTCTAAATGCAACTTCTATTCCCTTTTCAGAGAAGTTAACCCATTAGGCATTATTTCTAACCCAAACCCCATACACCGCACACTCCTTATTTAGCCACCTATTTCTGAATGTGACTCTGAGAGACTTCATGGAAACTTTTACAGTTGGATACCTCTTGAGTTGGTAGTTTGCCCAAATGTAGCTAGTAACCAGAGTCTTTTGAGGTAAAGATTAATGGAAAGTAAGAGAATGTCTGTGAGCCCTTAAACTGCTGTTTCAGTCTCTTAAAAGCTGCAAATAGCAAACTTGTGTAGGCAGATTACACTATTAGAATTCAAATCATTGGCAACCAAATTTATTTTCTCGTTCTGATGTCTTTTGGTAACACAAAAAGGCTTTGAAAATAAATTCTTGTAATCATCATCATTAAGATGTTTAGAAACCAAGTTTTTCAGGATAAAGATGTTTATACTGTTTTAGAATAGTGGAATTCTGGCTCCAGAGATTTTTCTAAATTGAAGCCAGGATACAGAAGCATTGTCAAATAACAATTTTGAAGCATTGTAATTTAAAAATTTTTTTTATTTTGCACATTAAAAAATTCCTTTTTCTGAGTCTAGGTTAATTATAGTGCATTTAGTCTCTGCTATTTTTGTTTTTCTTTGAATTATCACTAGTGGTAAATAAAACCCAAAACACCATTTCTTTTTTCCTGTTGGCTTAAAATCTTTGCTTTAGGTGAAATAGACACTGCTGTGCTGACCCTGGGCTTTTTAAAGCTCTGTTGTATAAGCTATAAATGGTTTCTTAACATGCCCCTCACATCTCAGATATCTTTGTCCACAAGGACTGCAGAATAACAAAATGTCCATCCAAGGCCTGACACACACAATGAAAATAAAAAGAAGAGAAGAGAATTCATTTCATTATTAGAGTGGCTTAAGCAATGGAGAGGAAGAGGCAAAGGAATGAATGACCTTATTGGTCTTCTGTAAAAGAATTGGGGTGTTTTCTTTTCCTGGTCTCTTAAGGATTCAATTACACAAGTTGGTGCATAAAACATATCCAGATGTGTAATTTTTAAAGGACTCTTTTCTTGAATGTATCTTTTGTCCTCTTCATTCTTATTTCAGACAACCCCTTTCTCATGAGTATTTCTTTCGATTCTATAATGGAAAAAAGGAAACAGATTTACTCTCATGAGACATCACCATGGGGCAAAGGTAAAGAGAAAAGCAAAAAACTAGGAAAGGATGGGAACAAATGGATAGAGGAGAGCAATTAGCGGAGCGTTTAGAAAATGTTTTGCCTCAGGTCCCAGTGGGATCAATTTTAGAGCTATAGTTTCTAGTCTCTGTGTAGGAGAGATGCATAAAATAACTTGCCTGAACATTTGTCTATGACTGCATCTCAGGTCTTCTCTGCTGGTTCCAATTCTACACATAAAATGTAAGCTTAGTCTTTATTGAAATCCTGCTTCAGTATATCCCTGAGGCTTAGTGGGCTACAGAGGAAAGCAGAATTCCAAAAGACTGCAGCTTTTAAAATATTTCTTGGTACAAGAGACCCTTGACACACCAGTCTTGATCTTACAGATTCTATTGGTGAGAACCTTGGCAAAATTGATTAGAGTTACTTGCCTAAGGTCTAGGGCTATAACCCTGAGCTCATATGGAGCTGAAAATGTTTAATCCCTGGTTTCCAGATGTCCCTTTTAGCATCAACAACAGCAATAAAAACAAACCAGTCTCTGTAATAAGCAGTGTACACAGGAAAATATAAAACTCAGCAAAGCATGATTCTGTGGAGTGGTGCTTAGTAGGCTTTATACCCTTGGCATCCTCTTTCCCCCAAAGTCTGAGTATGGTCAGTAAGACCAACCCAGTTAGGGCCTGGAATGGTTCTTTTTTCTAGATTTTGATGAAAACACAAAAAGATATGTTCAGTTCAGTTCAGTCACTCAGTCGTGTCCGACTCTTTGCAACCCCATGAATCACAGCACGCCAGGCCTCTCTGTTCTTCACCAACTCCCGGAGTTCACTCAAACTCATGTCCATTGAGTCGGTGATGCCATCTGACCATCTCATCCTCCGTTGTCCCCTTCTCCTCTGCCCTCAATCTTTCCCAGCATCAGAGTCTTTTCCAATGAGTTAACTCTTCGCATGAGGTGGCCAAGGTATTGGAGTTTTAGCTTTAGCATCAGTCCTTCCAATTAACACCCAGGATTGGTCTTCTTTAGGATGGACTGATTAGATCTCCTTGCAGTCCAAGGGACTCTCAAGAGTCTTCTCCAACACCACAATTCAAAAGCATCAATTCTTCGGCGTTCAGCTTTCTTCACAGTCCAACTCTCACATCCATACATGACCACTGGAAAAACCACAGCCTTGACCAGATGGACCTTTGTTGACAAAGTAATGTCTCTGCTTTTGAATATACTGTCTAGCTTGGTCATAACTTTCCTTCCAAGGAATAAACACCTTTTAATTTCATGGCTTCAATCACCATCTGCGGTGATTTTGGAGCCCCCAAAAATAAAGTCGGACACTGTTTCTACTGTTTCCCCACCTATTTCCCATGAAGTGATGGGACCAGATGCCATGATCTTCATTTTCTGAATGTGACCTGTAAGCCAACTTTTTCACTCTCCTCTTTCACTTTCATCAAGAGGCTTTTTAGTTCCTCTTCACTTTCTGCCATAAGGGTGGTGTCATCTGCATATCTGAGGTCATTGATATTTCTCCCGGGAATCTTGATTCCAGCTTGTGCTTTCTCCAGCCCAGTGTTTCTCATGATGTACTCTGCACATAAATTAAATAAGCAGGGTAACAATATACAGCCTTGATGTACTCCTTTTCCTATTTGGAACCAGTCTGTTGTTCCATGTCCAGTTCCAACTGTTGCTTCCTGACCTGCATACAGATTCTCAAGAGGCAGGTCAGGTGTTCTGGTATTCCCATCTTTTTTCAGAATTTTCCACAGTTTATTGTGGTCCACACAGTCAAAGGCTTTGGCATAGTCAATGAAGCAGAAATAGATGTTTTTCTGGAACTCTCTTGCCTTTTTGATGTTGTTAAGAATTATAAAAAAAATAACATGAAGAAACACATTTTTATGATGTATACATGCCCAACCAGTCCATTCTGAAGGAGATCAACCCTGGGATTTCTTTGGAAGGAATGATGCTAAAACTGAAGCTCCAGTACTTTGGCCACCTTATGCGAAGAATTGACTCATTGGAAAAGACCCTGATGCTGGGAGGGATTAGGGGCAGGAGGAGAAAGGGACGACCGAGGATGAGATGGCTGGATGGCATCACGGACTCAATGGACGTGAGTCTGAGTGATCTCCGGGAGTTGGTGATGGACAGGGAGGCCTGGCATGCTGCGATTCATGGGGTTGCAAAGAGTCGGACACGACTGAGTGACTGAACTGAACTGAACTGAACTGATACACAAACCTTAAGCTTCACAAGGAGAGTTATCATGATGTAGGGTTCATTGTTGAATCCTTAATTCCTAGCACAGTGCCTGAAGCCAGAGTCACAATGTTTGTCTGTTAAATAAAGGAAAGAAATAGTGAATTCTTTAAAAAACTTTTTTTAATTGAAGGATAATTGCTTTACAATGTTTTGTAAAGCATGGTGCTCTCTCATGGTTTCTGCCATACAACAATGTGTATCAGCCATAAGTAAACATATGTCCTCTCCCTCTTGAACCTTCCGCCCACCACCTCCCACCCCATCCCACCCCTCTAGGTTGTCAGAGAGTACTGGCTTGAGTTCTCCGTGTTATGCAGCAACTTCCCCTTAGCTATCTGTTTTACATATGGTCATGTGTATGTTTTAGTGCTACTCTCTCAATTCATCCTGCCCTTTCCCTCCCACCTTGGGTCCACCAGTTCCTTCTCTATGTCTGTGTCTGTATTCCTGCTTTGCAAACAGATCATCAGTACCATTAGAAATAGTGGATTCTGACAATAGTTTCTGTGAGGACACTAATAAGAACATTTACTTAGTGCCACTAAGCGAATAGTTCTGAATGTTCTGTTCATTTCAGATTTCCCTTCACTTTTCTTTCCTTTCTGTCTTTTCTCCCTTCAATTCTCCTTCCTTTTTTCTTTCCCAAATATCCTCTCTTCCTCCAGTCTTTCTTACCTTTCTTCCTTCTCTCTTTCACCCCAGGGATATTATCCTACATTTCCCATGCCATCTGTCCTGGACTGTCAATTTCTTTTTTTAGAACCCTAATTAGAATCACAGAAATTCCTAGTCTTTGCTTACTATTTGCTCAAAGTATAGTCTAGGTAATGAGCCTCTGTCTCTTGATATTTAGGGAAAGGCTGATTTCTTCTAATATGTTCTGCAAAATACTGGAGTCCCACTTGATTACTCCTGTTGGGTCTTTGTTATGCAGTTCTTTGATAGCTTCTTCTGTAACACCATTAAGAGTTTTAACAGCTCTAGTAGCAATTCACATGAATTAATTATGCTTTAATTACTGTAAACTCAGTATCTTGTAGATTACATAGTTGTTCACTGAATACTTACCTTATGTTGGTGACTTTTGGCGTTACAATAAAAGATGAATTTTAATCCCTGGTTTCACATACCAGTTTTGGAGACCAGAAAAATATATGGAAGATAAATTTTTAAAATTCAAATAATTTGTAAAAACAATAAGCTTTCAATATTTCCTGATTCAGAAATACCAAGGTTTTTTTTTTTTCATATTTGAAGAGACATTTTGCATCCTCTATAATTCACCATAGTGTTGTTTTTAAGAAAGGTTGACAGTGCTCTTTGACAACCTAGAGGGGTGGGATGGGGTGGGAAGTGGGAGAGAGTTTCAAGAAGGAGGGGACATATGTATGCCTATATATGCCTATGTATGCTTATGGCTGATTCATGTTGATGTATGGCAGAAACAAACACAATATTGTGAAACAATTATCCTCCAGTTAAAAATAATAATAAAGAAAGGTTGAATAATTGGAACAAGAAATAGGTGATTTTAGTGGAGGAAATTTAATGTTAGAAACAGGTAAATTGATTTCATTTCCCCAACGTGTCAAAACCTTGTTTTTAAATTTTTTGAAATGAGTCATTTTATACTTCGTATTTTTCTCTTTTCTAATTAGAATTTCTGAATTGTGGATTCCAAATTACTTTCTTTTGCTGCCATCCTGATGATGGACTATGTTTTAGGATTCTGTCTCTTTCTTTTTTTCTTTTTAATTTCTGTTTTTTAAAATTTAAAATTTATTTTATTTGGCTGCACCAGGCCTTAGTTGTGGCATGTGGGATCGAGTTCCCTGACTAGAGATTTAACCCAGGCCCCCTGCATTGGGAGCACAAATGCTTAGCCACTGGACCACCAAGACAATCCCTATCTCTGTTTTATACAAAGGAATTCTTCAGTAGCTGCTTGAGAAAGGATGTTTGAGAAATAAATTTTTATGCTCTTTTGCATGTATGAAAATATCTTTATCTCATCTTCTTACATTTAAGTTTTATTTATAACATTGTGGATTAAAATTGTATTTCCCTCAGAATATTGAAGACATTGTTTTCTTATATTCTACATTTCAGCATTGCTCTTGAGGCTTGCCATTCCATTTCTTATGCCTTGTTTTATATTGATATCTGTTTGTTATCATTATTTTCAATATATATATTTCACTCTGGATTTTTTTTTACCTTTTTATACCAATATTTTCTATACTTTAAAAAATTACTTATTGGAGTATAGTTGATTTACATTGTTGTGTTAGTTACTACTATACAGCAAAGTGAATCAGCTATTACATATATCCACTTTTATAGATTCTTTTTCTATATAGGTCATTACACATTATTGAATAGAGTTTTCAATGCTATAAAGTAGGTCCTTATTCATTAATTATCTATTTTATCTATTTCTGCTTTATTGACTATGCCAAAGCCTTTGACTCTGTGGATCACAATAAACTGTGGAAAATTCTGAAAGAGATGGGAATACCAGACCACCTAACCTGCCTCTTGAGAAATCTGTATGCAGGTCAGGAAGCAACAGTTAGAACTGGACATGGAACAACAGACTGGTTCCAAATAGGAAAAGGAGTACGTCAAGGCTGTATATTGTCACCCTGCCTCTTTAACTTATATGCAGAGTACATCATGAGAAACGCTGGGCTGGAGGAAGCACAAGCTGGAATCAAGATTGCTGGGAGAAATATCAGTGACCTCAGATATGCAGATGACACCACCCTTATGGCAGAAAGTGAAGAGGAACTAAAAAGCCTCTTGATGAAAGTGAAAGAGGAGAGTGAAAAAGTTGGCTTACAGCTCAACATTCAGAAAATGAAGATCATGGCATCTGGTCCCATCACTTCATGGGAAATAGGTGGGGAAACAGTAGAAACAGTGTCAGACTTTATTTTTTTGGGCTCCAAAATCAGTGCAAATGGTGACTGCAGCCATGAAATTAAACGACGCTTACTCCTTGGAAGAAAAGTTATGACCAACCTAGATAGTATATTCAAAAGCAGAGACATTACTTTGCCGACTAAGGTCCGTCTAGTCAAGGCTATGGTTTTTCCTGTGGTCATGTATGGAATAGTAGTTGTGTATTTGTCAATCCCAATCTCCCAATTTATTCCTTCTATCCTTCCTCCTGGTAACCATAAATTTGTTTTCTACATCTGTGACTCTCATTTTGTTTTGTAAATAAGATCATTTGTGCCATTTTTAAGATGATCTTCTCATCAGTGTTCCGAATGTCACAGCTTGTGAGCCTTAGAGAGAGTGTGTGTGTGCTGCTCAGGACACTGGGTACTTAGTTCACCTTCTAAAAGCTGGAGTCTATCTTTGAGTTTGGGGGATTTTCTTGAATTATTTATTTTATTAGTTCCTTTCTTTTGTTCTCTCTTTCTCTCTGGAGCTATTATCAGTCAGATAATGAATATCTTAAAAGAATCCTTTAAGTCTTTTATCTTTTTTTTTATTTGTCAACTCTTTATCTTTTTATTCAACTTTCTAGGAGAGTTCTTCAGCTTTACATTTTAAATCATTAAAAAACTTCCAATTTTTACCAATTTCTTCCAATTTCTACCAACTTCCAGTTTCTTCCAATTTTTCATTTCTAAAGGCTCTTTCTTTTCTCTAATTTTACCTTTTGTAAAAAAATTGCCATATTGATTTTGCTCTTAAAAGTGCTCTATTTTCTTTTTATTTTATTAAACAAGTTTTTATTGAAGTATAATTGACTTATAATGTCATGTCAGTTCAAATGTACAGTAAAATGATTTTGTTATACACACACATATCCACATATATGTGTATATATATATATATATATATTCTTTTCCAGGTTATTTTCCTTTATAGGTCATTACAAAATGTTGAGTATAGTTCCCTGTGCTATACAATAGGCCCTCATTGGTTATCTATTTTATATGAAGCAGTGTGTGTAGGTTAATCCCAAACTCCTAATTTATTCTTCCCTCATCATTTACCCTTCGTCCATGGTAAGTTTGTTTCCTATGTCTGTGAATCTGTTCTATTTTATAAACAAATTCATTTGTATCATTTTTTAAGAGTCCACACATAAGTGATATGGCTGATTCATGTTGATATATTGCAGAAACCAATACAATATTGTAAAGTAATATCCTCCAATTAAAAAAAATAAATAAAGGTTGAAGAGTTAAAACAAGAAATAGGTGATATTTCATATTTGTCTTTCTCTGACTTAACTTCATTTAGTACAATAATCTCTAGGTCTATCCATGTTGCTACTATAACATTATTTCATTATTTTTTATGACAGAGTGATATCCCATTGTATATATGTATCTCATCTTTATCCACTTATCTGTCAGTGGAATTTAGGTTGCTTCTATGTCTTGTCTATTGTAAACAGTGCTGCAATGAACATTGGGGTGCATGTATCTTTTCAAATTATAGTTTTCTTTGGATATAGGCTCAGGAGTGGGATTGCTGGATCATATGGTAGCTCTAGTTTTAGTGTTTTAAGGAGTCTCCATATATACTGTCCTCCATAGTGGCTGTATCAATTTATATTCTCACTAACAGAGGAGGAAGGTTCCTTTTTCTCTACACCCTCCCCAGCATTTATTATTTAAAAATGCTATCTTTTCTTATCTCTTTTAAGATATTACTTGTAGAGTTTTATTTGTTTTATACTTGTCATTGTATTTTTCTTCTAGGCTACTGTTTTCTACCTGTTTGTTCTCTTCTATGCCCTTCGTGGGAGAAGGCGATTGCACCCCGCTCCAGTACTCTTGCCTGGAAAATCTCATGGACAGAGGAGCCTGGTAGGCTGCGGTCCATGGGGTCGCGAAGAGTCAGACACGACTGAGCGGCTTCCTTTCACTTTTCACTTTCATGCATTGGAGAAGGAAATGGCAACCCACTCCAGCGTTCTTGCCTGGAGAATCCCAGGGGCGGCGGAGCCTGGTGGGCTGCCATCTATGGCGTCACACAGAGTCGGACACAACTGAAGCGACTTAGCAGCAGCAGCATGCCTTTCATGTTTGAGATTCAACTTTCTGGAGATCTCACATGTCTGTTTTTATTTATAGCAAGGAATTGAAAGCCTGATTGGAAGCTTTCTGCATGTCAAGCCAGGGCTTACTTACTAGTGGGTATCATTTTAGGGCAATTAGGAAGAAAGCTAGAGTTTTAGCTGGGATTGGGGATGAGGTTAGCTCTTAGATGTCAGCATTTCTAAGTCCTTTTCCTCGAGTGGTCAGTTTTTATTAGAGAAAGATTCAGTTTCTCATCAGTGGCCATAAGCCTGGCTGCCAGTATTCTGGGAGCAGCATGATGCAAAAGATTAAGGTGGTCCTAGCATTCAGGATGCAAAATTTCTATTCTAGCACTTGGCCTCACTTCTCTTCTGTCTCTGGTATCCTAGAATCTGAGCCCTCTCACGTTTATTCTACAGAGAATTTCCTCCTGGTCTCCACCTGTGAGTGGAATATCTGTGAGAGATGGGTGAATGCGGTTAGAAACATGGCAGTTTGCAGTAAGGGAGTGTGCCTCAGGAAAATCAAACTTCTCTGTATACAGAATTTCAATCACTTTCCCTGTTTTCAACCTTCTGCCTCACTCCCCCTCTTCTCACTCGCACCTCTTTTGTGTTTGTTATATCTTTTTTTTTTTTTTTAACTCCTATTATTTTAGTGTGATCATGATTTAGGAGAAGATATACATAGGCCATTCATTTTCAAAATTTAATAGTAAGTTGAATGGTAGATTCTTAAGAGCTGTGTTGATGATGAAAAGAGATCTTCTGATTGGCTTTGGAAGGAATGAGGATGAGTGGGTCTTCAGAGCTCTGCCTGAGTTGGACCAGTGATGTAAGCTGGATGGATCAGGAGGTTGGGTACCCTTGTCTGACGTGGAAGATGTTGAAGGGGAAGTTTGGATATAGAATGAGACAATGGGAAAGAGAAGGTTTGGGTTTTATGTGTGCAAAGGCAAAATTGGAAGGTTTTAAGATATTTAGGGATCTTTGATCAGGTATCTTGCATAGTATTGTGCCAGAGTAAAAACGGATGAATACAGGGAGCTATTGTCTGTCTTTAGCTTAACTCAGCAGGCTTAGTTGGTCACAAAATGACAGTGTCAAAGTCATTGTTTGATCAGGTCAGCTTTGTAGCATGGGACTTTTTTCTCATAGTTATAGACTCATCTCTCATTGTGACTTGATGACACTGACATACCAATGTTCCAAAGAGGGTGTGAGTCAGTGCTACTGTTATTGGGAGTATGACTGAAAGCAATGTCCCATTGACAAAGAGACATGACACCCACTTTTATAGAAAGAAAAGAACCATTATTTTTATTAGAACATATTTTCACATAGTTGGAATTTAAAACATGATGGCTGACATAGTTATGGGCTTGTATCAAGTTTACCTTGGTAGCCATTGATATTCCAAGTGTTAAATTTCATTTTCTAAACAATCTCATTTTTAAAAGGCATATAACCTAGTGAAGACTAGCATATTTTCCTTACAAATGAGTACTGAGCAAAACAGAGCAAAATTCAGATCTATTTTACTTTCATTTTGACTCTGGGCATTGAGGCCTTTCCTTGGGTTTTAATTCTGTAATCTCCAAAATTCTACAGGAGTGATTTCTGTGTAACAAAGGCTATCTGCATTATTATTTTGTTTTCTTTTATGTATTTGAACATTAAAATGCAAGCTTATAGTTTTAATCCCCAGTTTTGTCTTACAAGCAGTTATTAGACAGTGTTATTTTCAGATGTGTACTAGGCTTAGTCTGTCAGAAGTGGTTAAGGGATTATCAAAATATAATTGTCCCTAACTTTTTAATTTTAAGGGACAGTTAACAAAACTAAATGAACTTAGGTTGCCAAGATTTTGCCAATGAACAAGTCATGCATTCAGATGCTTCAGACTGGTAATCTAGTGATACTTGGTGGCAAATTCCACCTTCTTCTCTATCCATCTGTGTGTGGGTATTACAACCCCTGGACAGGAAATGAGAGTCATTGTTAAGTGCAGATCTAAGATTTATCCATGCTGAGTGAGAATACTATCTGATACACTGGCATGTGCCAGGCACATAGATCCTGATGTGTGAGCTGATAATCTGATGGGCTATAAAGGGAAGAGGAAGCTTTGAGAAATGCCGGGAGTTAAGAAGAATAAGAATGTTAAGGTCTATAGGACCCAAATTGTAGAAAATGCAAGTGTGGAGAAAATACTTTCGAGGCACTGGGTTCCTCCAGTGTGTGCTTTGAGTCACTTTTGTCTGTGCCCACCTAGGCAATATTAATTAGGGACAGGCAGAAGTGGACACAGAGGATTTGAATGTCAGCTAATCCTGGCTCTGCCACTTTGCTGTGAGATCAGACATTATCTGTCTTATTTGTCAATTTCTTAACCTGTAAACTGGGCTTAATAGGGTTTTTAATGCAGTGTTATATATAAAAAAGTTAATGAAAAAACTTGATGAAATGCTCAATGGACATAAATTTGAGCAACCTTTAGGAGATAATGCAGGCCAGAGGAGCCTGGAGTGCTACAGCCCACGGGGTGGCAAAGAGTCAGAAATGACTTAGCAACTAAACAACAGTGAAATGCTACAGAGAACAGGCTCCATAAATGCTAGCTAGCCATTTGAAAAAAACTGTGAATAGTGTTTTCTAAAAATTTTTTGTGGTAAAAATAATATGATATAAAACATACTATTTTAATCATATTTAACTTTACAGTTCAGTGGCACTAAGTACATTTACATTGTTCTGCAACTCTTTATCATCATCCATCTCCCGAATTATTTACCTTCCTAAATGGAAACTGTCCTGATTAAACACTAACTCCCCATCCCCCCTCCGATATTGTTATTAATGGGGATGAAGAACCTTAAAGAAAGGTTCACTTGTCCTCAAGGAAGCAGACTAGGAAACAGAATGATTTAACTAACAGAGCACGGTAGCTTGGGAGACAGAGGGTTAATCATACTGCATGCTGATATGACAGTAATTGCACCCAATCTAGGGCTTCCCTGGTAGCTCAGATGGTAAAGAATCTGCTTGCAATTCAGGAGACCGGGGTTTGATCCTGGGTGGGGACGATCCCCTGGAGAAGAAATGGCAACCTACTCCAGCATTCTTGCCTGGAGAATTTTATGGACACAGGAGCCTGGTGGGCTACAGTCCATGGGGTCACAAAGAGTTTGACAGCCTGAGTGACTAACACACTGGGTAGATAGAATTTGTTATCCCAGTGATCAGATGAGCCAAGAAAGAACCAATACTTACTTAGATGGGAAAAAAGCAAGTTCAGGCTGGGGCACAGAACAGAGAATGAGCATGGAGGAGAAGGGCTTGGTAAGGTGTGGGTGAGGGAAAAGACTAGGAATTAAGGGATAAACAAGAAAAGAAACTTGAATTGTACCTATGAAAATGTATGTTAAGGATGTAACTTTTAAGTCATTTTATAATTTTACTTCCACAAAGCTGATCTTTTGCAAAGCAGTGAAAGTAGATAAGCTCTGTGGTTTTAGGGGACTAGCCAATTATTTGCTTCTCTCTTTCATCTAGGTGATGATGCTGGCTGGAAGTCCTCCTAACATATGACAAATATTTTCTTTGTACAACTAGTAGTTACACCTCAAATGCAAATACTTACAGGAGTGGTAACTTGAGGTAACTTATGTATTTAATTTCATATTAAGGTACAAATGACTAATAGAGCATTTTTAAAGTATGGATATTCATCACAGAGAGTGAAAGACCATTTAGCATCTGAAAATTAAGAAATAGGAAGAGTGGTGCAGAAGGTATGTTTTCTTCTAGGGCCACTTACATGTATACCCATTTTGAAGGTTTCATAAAGCTGTAACATTATGTCCACATTGGCTGAGTGAGATTAGCCATTCAGTATATTTTATTTGGCAAAAGGTTTCTGGCCAATATAACCTAGAATATTGCTTATATTCTCTATTTAAAGATTTCCTTGGTGGCTCAGATGGTAAAGCATCTGCCTACAATGCAGGAGACCTGGGATCGATCCCTGGGTGGGGAAGATCCTCTGGAGAAGGAAATGGCAACCCACTCCAGTACTCTTGCCTGAAAAATCCCATGGATGGAGGAACCTGGTAGGCTAAGTCCATGGGGTTGCAAAGAGTCGGACACGACTGAGCGACTTCACTTCTTCTCTATTTCATTATTCCATTGTAGATTCCATTTAAAGAATGCCCTAAAGCAAATGCATGCCATGTTAGAGGTTTGGCAGGAGCAGAACTGGGATCTTGGGGGGTGACTGTGATTGTGAAAGTTCCAGAAGGAAGAAAGGCCTGAAATAAACTGAGGCTCAAGGCCTTGGGAAATGAGTGGTCATCTCCAGGTAAGATGCAACAGGCAGAGTGCTTGTCAGTGAGCTCAACCTCAGGCAGTGATACCTTCTCTAGATGGTGGTTTTAGGTGTGCTCACAGTCAATGGAAAGACAATGAAAATCTATTCCCCTCAGCAAGTTAAAAGTTACAATCAAACAAACAGAATGTTTCCTGTTTTTATATGGTTTTGTGAGAAGAGGTGGCAGGAATACACAGAAGAACTGTACAAAAAAGATTTTCATAACCCAGATAACCACAGTGGTAAGAGCCAGACATCCTGGAATGCCAAGTCAACTGGGCCTTAGGAAGCATCACTACAAACAAAGCTAGTGGAGGTGATGGAACTCCAGTTGAGCCATTTCAAATCCTAAAAGATGATGCTGTGAAAGTGCTGCACTCAATATACCAGCAAATCTGGAAAACTCAGCAGTGGCCACAGGACTGGAAAAGGTCAGTTTTCATTCCAATCCCAAATAAAAGCAATGCCAAAGGATGCTCAAACTACTGCACAATTGAATGAAGCTAATGTAACCATGATAGGGAAGTGGAGACGTTCCCATGTGAGCAACTCTCCACTTGGGCAGGGAAGATTCCTGCATGCGGGGCTTCTTCTGCTATGGAGTCTGGACATAGCTTTGAGATTAATGATCCCTTGCAGAGTGAGGGAACCTCCCTCCTGATCTGGAGGAAAGGAGGCCCTGAACAGACTCTAAGAATAAACAAAAGCTTCACTCCCTTCTGCTCTGCTATTGGATCACGGTTCTGCACATGCGCTGTAATAAAAGGGCTTAGCATGTAGATTGGAATGCGGAAACAGAGAGCTATATAAATAAACCGCGGACTGCCAGGTGGTTGTTTTTTCCCTCCGGCCGGAGTTGTATGTGCGTGTCTGTCCTGTTTGTCTGTCTGTCTCTATGTCATTTCGCTCGTAGCACACAATTGCAGTTATCTCACATGCTAGCAAAGTATTCTCAAAATTCTAGAAGTCAGGCTTCAACAGTACACGAACCATGAGCTTCCAGATATTCGAGCTGGTTTTAGAAAAGGCAGAGGAACCAGAGATCAAATTGCCAACATCGTTCGATCATTGAAGAAGCAAGAGGGTTCTGGAAAAGCATCTACTTCTGCTTTATTGACTGCCAACGCCTTTGACTGTGTGGGTCACAGGAAACTGAAAATTCTTCAAGAGAGGAGAATACCAGACCACCTTACCTGCCTCCTGAGAAATCTGTATGCAGGTCAAGAAGCAACGGTTAGAACTGTACATGGAATGATAGACTGGTTCCATATCAGGAAAGGAGTATGCCAGGGCTGTATATTGTCACCCTGCTTATTTAACTTATATACAGAGTACATCATGTGAAATGCCAGGCTGGATGAAGCACAAGCTGAAATGCTGGGCTGGGTGAAGCACAAGCTGGAATCAAGATTGCTGGGAGAAATATCAATAACCTCAGATACGCAGATGACACTACCCTTATGGCATAAAGTGAAGAGGAACTAAAGACTTCTTGATGAAAGTGGAAGAGGAGAGTGAAAAAGCTGGCATAAAAGTCAACATTCAAAAAACAAAGTTCATGGCATCTGTTCCCATCACTTCATGGCAAATAGATGGAGAAACAATGGAAATAGTGAGAGACTTTATATTTTTGGGCTCCAAAATCACTGCAGATGGTAACTGCAGCCATAAAGTTAAAAGATGCTTGCTCTTTGGAAGAAAAGTTTTGATCAACCTAGATGGCATATTAAAAAGCAGAGACATTACTTTGCCAACAAAGCTCTGTCTAGTTAAAGCTCTGGCTTTTCCAGTAGTCTGGATGGATGTGAGAGTTGGACTATAAAGAAAGCTGAGTGCTGAAGAAATGATGCTTTTGAACTGTGGTGTTGGAGAAGACTCTTGAGTGTCCCTTGGACTGCATGGAGATCAAACAGTCAAGCCTAAAGGAAATCAATTCTAAATGTCATTTGAAGGACTAATGCTGAAGTTGAAACTCCAATACTTTGGCCACCTGATGCGAAGAACTGACTCATTTGAAAAGACCCTGATGCTGGGCAAGATTGAAGGTGGGAGAAGAAGGGGATGACAGAGGATGTGATGGTTGGATGGCATTGCCGACTTGATGGACATGAGTTTGAGCAAGCTCCGAGAGTTGGTGATGGACAGGGAAGCCTGGGGTGCTGTAGTCCATGGGCTTGCAAATAACTGGACATGACTGAGCTGCTGACCTGAACTGATAAACATTTTCACATTATTGGCCTTTGTGTTTTTCTTTTCTGAATCAAGAAAGGTGTACTAGATGATCTTAAGACTCCCCTTAAATTCTTGTGTGTGTGTGTGTGTGTGTGTGTGTGTGTGTGTGTAGGGAAGGGGAACAAGGGAATGGGTTGTTGTTGTTTAGTTGCTAAGTTGTGTCTGGCTCTTTGCAGCTCCACAGACTATAACCTGCCATGCTCTTCTGTCCGTGAGATTTTCCAGGCAATAATATTGGAGTGGTTGCCTTTGCCTTCTCCAGGGAATGTCCCTGACCCAGAGATCAAACCCACATCTCCTGAATTGCAGGTATATTCTTTACCCATGAGCCACCAGGGAAGCCCAGGGAAGGGGACCATGGGAGTGGGTGGCCAAAACATAATACTGATATCAGTGAATTAAGGACATGAGCTCATTTTAATTCTCCCAGTGTGCCACATGAGAGAGGTACTGTTTTCCCATAGTACAGAGAAGGAAATGGGGATCTAGAGAATTCAAGTCACTATCCAGAGCAAGTAAGTTTTAAGGCTGGCTTAGATTACAGAGCTGACGCCACTTTTCTGATTCTGTAATTGGATGGTCTGAAGCCAAGGGCTCCAAGTTTGTAGGAGAGCTAGCAGTTTCTCTGCTGTTTGAAAATTAGAATTGGGTGAAAAAAATCCATAAGCAAGAGTAATAGCAATAGGATTCATTTAAATACCCACCCCCAAGATATTAAAAGAACATGATATATGTACATGAATAAATCCTTGAATCATATATTGATGTTGGTGAACCTACTTCTCCGATAGTTGGTGTATTTGTAACAATCCTTTGTTTTCCTTCTTCATGCTGTTACCTAAAGCTAACCTTCCCTTCTATGCCTTCTCTTTCCTAAATCCTATTCCTCTTTTTTCAATGATACTTGCTCTCATTTTGACAATTTGCTAATTACCTTGATTTAGGAGTTTTTTTTCCTAAACTCAGATGGAATTTCTTTTTGCATACTCAGCTTAGTTAACTATTGTTTATAAGTTGGTAGCACTAGGTATGTTTCCATGGATGTACACTTATGTTTCTTATCTTTGGGTCACTATCTTAGGTACCTCTCGTCTGGCAGTGACTTACTTTATGCACAATTATGTATCTGTAGAATAACAGATTCACATTGTATAGATGTAATTCACTTGAAGAAAATATATCACCAAGAACATAAGTTAAACAGCATGACATCATGGTTGAAGCCCAGGGTCTGGAGCCCACACTGTCAGGTCTGATTCCTGATTCTGCTACTTACCAGCTATATGATGTGGGACAAGATACTTAGCTCCAAGTTGGTTACTTTCCTTGTCTGTTAGGTGATAATGGTGCTTGCTTAGAGTAGGTTAAAGGATCAAAGAATTAATGGTTTTAGATCATTTGAAATAGTATCAGCTATTACAAGTACTATACAAGATTATACCACGATTGTTATTAAAGACAAAGATGAAGAAGATGATTGTCATCATTGATTTATTTAAAAATCTACAAACCAGTGGACCTATAAATTAGATTGGTTTAAATGGTTTTAATACTAATTAAAGTTCTAAAATCTAATTGAATATGTGTTAATTGATATGAATATTGAGGAAAAGGTGAGTCAAAATAACATATAAGGTTTTGAAAATAAACAGAAGCATTCTAAAATCTATTTTCTTATCTTCTAGAGTGGTAAATTCACAAACACAAGAAGTACCTGAAGGAAATGGCAGGATGCCTGTTCTGGCTCCTTTAGCTGTGAAGAGGTGATGATGGCCACCTCAGGCCACATTCAAGCTCCTGAGCAGGGTAGGAGAGCTCTTCACAGATCCTTATTTGATATCAACTTTTCCAAAGGTAGCTGAGTTCTCCAGCTGGATAGTTTGAATGCAATCAAATTCTCTGTGGGAGAGTAAGGGGATAAATGACTCACCCCAAGCACACAGGCAGTCAAGATACATTCATTTTAGAGCAACGAGCTGAAAATCCTAATGTAGCAGATTTTAGTGTTCTTATGTCTACATTTCAGTGGGGCAATTGGAATGATATAAAATCTATCAAAATAAAATTTCCCCTTTGATACACATTACAAACCTCAATCTACTATTTCTGACTCCTAAGAATATAACCCTTCTAAGGGATACTCTTTCAGACATACTCCTAAATGGAGACAGGTGCTTAATTTTCTTCACACAAGCAATACTCTCTCAGAAAATTACTTGTATTATAGGATAAAAATCTTCTAAAGGTTGAAACTAGTACTTAATACGTCCAGTACAGTTTTGAAACCCTGAGATTTAAAGAGTGCAAGAAATATTTGGGTCTACTCCCTTTTAAAAATTGATGACAATATGAAAATATTGTTCTTTTGTGACCAGTTATTTAAAAGCAAATTTTCTTATGATATATCAAGAGTTCTATTGTTATTGTTTTAAACAACATTCCTTTTAAGAACCATCTCTCCTCCAATATCACTGCAGACTGTGATGCTCTAATGTAAGCTTCTTATGTTATGGATGAGTGTTGACAAATAGGTGTGCTGTCTGAGATGTGACACAATCACATTGTTCTCAGATTAGTGCTTTATTCCCCTCTAGCCTGCTGGCCTCCAACTATACTCTGAGCTGCACGTAAGTAAGCAGTCCAACTTCCCAACTTCTGCTCATTTCCCCTCCCCCTCTGATCTGGAATGTTCTTTCCCTAGATATTGACATAAGCTGTTTGCTCACTCCTTTTAGATCTTTATTAAAGTCATCTGGGCTTCCCTGGTGGCTCCAACAATAAAGAATCTACCTGCAGTGCAGGAGACCTGGGTTCGATCCCTGGGTCAGGAAGATCTTTTGGAGAAGGGTATGGCTACCCACTCCAGTAATCTTGCCTGAAGAATTCCATGAGAGAGGAGCCTGGTGGGCTATAGTCCATGGGGTCACAAAGAGTTGAACACAACTCAGTGACTAACTTAAAATCATCTCAGGGAGATTTCCTCACTGTCTTATAGCAAATCATACCTAGTCCTGACATCTCTCAGTTCAGTTCAGTCACTCAGTCGTGTCCGACTCTTTGTGACCCCATGAATCACAGCACACCAGGCCTCCCTGTCCATCACCAACTCCCGGAGTTCACTCAGACTCACGTCCATTGAGTCTGTGATGCCATCCAGCCATCTCATCCTCTGTTGTCCCCTTCTCCTCCTGCCCCCAATCCCTCCCAGCATCAGAGTCTTTTCCAATGAGTTAACTCTTTGCATGAGGTGGCCAAAGGACTGGAGCTTCAGCTTTAGCATCATTCCTTCCAAAGAAATCCCAGGGCTGATCCTCTTTAGCACTTACCACTGTCTAACTTGTGTACATCTGTCTCCCCTCCTCTGCTTCAGACTATGACCTCTTTAGTAACAAAAACTTTGTCTTCTTTTCAGCCCTGTCTTCAGGACCTAGAATAGTTAGTGCCTGGCATAGACTGGTCATTTAAAATATTCAGTGAAAGATACAATGAATTAAAAATCTGTTATATATGACTTGGTGTTTATGAATATGTCTGATGTTCTGAGAATTTCAAACAAAATAATGAAGTCACAATGTAAATAACAGAAAAACAGAACAAACCATTATTTTTGTAACACTCTACACATTTCAAAGGCTCTGGTGTTCATAATCTTTCCTTCCTTTTTTTCTTTTCTTTTTTTTTTAAACATAGTCATTATTTTCTGAAGCAGCTCTGTTGGACTCTGCCTAATCCGTTTCCAGTGCTCTATTGTGGAGGAATCTATCTCTGAGGCTGCTGACCTTCCTTTCTTTTATTGTCTTGCTTCTTTACTGTATACTATACTCTTTTTTGGGGACCTACTCTCTCAAAAACTTTTCATTTATAGACAAAATTGGATCTGCCTAATGACTTTTATTAAAGTGCTGAAATTTAAAATTTAATAAAACCCATGGTGAAAGCAGTGCCGTTCTTTTGTGCAGATAGGTACTCAGTGTGATTCTAGTAACTGGCACAATTATATTCATACAGATTTCTCAGGGATTTGGTTCAGCTGCATGAAACAGAAAACTCAAATAACAGTGGCATAAATAAGATAGAGGCTTGTTTTTTTTTCATCACGTAATGAGAAGTCTCATTGCTGGTGTTGCCTTGGTGGCTGTTGGTGTCAGGGCTAAAATGTCTGCAATTCTTTGGGCCCTTTTTTTAAGACCTAAAGAAGGAAGAAGGGATAAGAGCAAAGTTCAAAAACGACTTTGTCAACTGAGTTAAATTTCCTATTTTGGAGCTTTTCCAGAAGACAACAGCAAAGTCCATTTCCATGGCATTGGCCTGTTCTATGTCTCATGACCATCCCAGTCTTCAAGGGAGGCAGGAGATATAGGTGCTGTTTTTTCTTTTCTCTTTTTGAGCACATGGATGCTGCCAACAGAATTGGAATCCCATTAATGGCAAAGAGGAGGAGAATGGATATTGAGTAGATAACCAGCAGTCTCTGACAAAGTAAAATATACCTGAAAGGTAGATAAAATGTCTATTTGTAGGACTTCCCTGGTGGCCCAGTGGTTAAGAGTCTGCCTTGCAATGCAGGGCATGTGAGTTCAAACCCTGGTCAGGGAACTAATATCCCACATGCTGTGGGGCTGGAGCCTATTATACAGAGTGAAGTAAGCCAGAAAGAAAAACACCAATACAGTGAATAATGCATATATATGGAATTTAGAAAGATGGTAACGATAACCCTGTATGTGAGACAGAAAAGAGAGATAGATGTATAAAACAATCTTTGGGACTCTGTGGGACAGGGCAAGGGTGGGATGATTTGGGAGAATGGCATTGAAACATATATATTATCATATATGAAATGAATGGCCAGTCCAGGTTCGATGCATGATACAGGGTGCTTGGGGCTGGTGCACTGGGATGACCCAGAGGGATGGGATGAGGAGGGAGGTTTGAGGGGGGTTCAGGATGGGGAACACATATATACCCATGGTGGATTCATGTCAATGTATGGTAAAACCAATACAATATTGTAAAGTTAAAAAAAAAAAACTGCTACACAACTACTTAGAATTTGAAATGCTCTTTACAATATAGTGTAGTTGATAAATGTAATTTAGCGATAAAAAGATTTGTTAAACTCTTCAGAAGAACAATGGGTTTGACATCTATATTGTTCTGTCTGTTGAAAGATTGCTCAGAAAAAGTTTTAAGTATCATCAGAGGTTCAAATTACAGTTCATAATAACTCTGGACGGGTCAACATGGATCATAAAGATCACAGAATTTAGTGACAGATTATATAATAATTATTTAGATTATGTTACAATTTAAGGTGCATTGTTTAATAATTAAAATTTAATATTTTATAAGATGTTATATAATAATAAAGCAATTATATATTTCAAACTGTTTATATTATTTGTAACTCTGATGCTAAAACAATGAAGAATATTGCAAATAATGAGCTTATATATCTGTAAGTTGCTATTAAGTTTACTTTATTGCAGAGGAATTTTTAATGCTTTTTTATCATAGAATTTAATTTTTTAACTAAGAATCATAGTGACCCAGAATATACATTGGGTAATCATAGGAAATGATAACTTAGTATTCCTAAGAAAAACTTGATTTAATTTAAATTTCTTTTATTCTAGTAGTTACTTAGGAAATGACTTTAGGAGGCTTATCATACGTGCTATAAAAATAATAAATGAATGAAAGAAATCAAGTCCCTAAAGAATCAACACACTTCAATTTTTAAAATGTAGTCTATAATTATACAACAATGTGTTTTAATCCTAGGGGATGAGTTTTTTGGATCTTTTTTTTCCTTAATTTTAAATGAATGGGAACCTTGCTGATTTTGAATTAACATAGCATATTGAATTTTAGTTTTCTGTTTTTCTTGATTTTAAATGATGGACAAAGAATTACCTTATTTTCTCTAATTTTGTGGCTTAAGAAATGTATTGCAGGTGTTATGATAAAGCAAGACTCAGGAGATATAGTGTGACTCACACATGGTCTTTACATTTAGGAAGCTTCTTGTTTGATGGAAGAGATGTATGGGACATTAACTTCCTTTGCAATTAGGGACTATGTTAGAGACATGGACAAAAGTACCTTGGATGTCAGGAGGATGGAAGTCAGGGAAAAATATAACATTTGGCTTGGATCTTGAAGACATTTGACCAGGCGCAAGATTAGAGGATGGAATTTCAGAGAGGGAACAGATGACGCAGAGAGAGAGTTTACTGAATTGATGCTGAGTGGGGAGGGGCAATTAGAGGTGGCCCTTGGCAAGAAGTTGAGGCTGACTGAGAAGGGTCTAGAATGCCTAGCTAAGAACTTTGGATTGCACTGGTAGGAGTGAGAGTTAACAGTTTTTAAGCAGTACAGTGACACAATCAGACTCAGTTTTAATGTATATGGCAGTTATGACTATTAAGAGGACAGACTGGGGCAGATAGTGATTTCTGGTGAGAGAGTCACTCATTTGCAGCCCAGGGGACATGAGAGCATGACCAACGTGACCATGAAGACGTACTCAAGAAGATTGCTCTGGGAAGTGTTTCTTTTAGGATTAGGTGCCTGCTTATGGGGGCTTCCCTAGTGGCTCAGATGGTAAAGCGTCTGTCTACAATGCAGGATTATCTGCTTATGGAAGAGTGTGTATTTGGCTGTGGGAGTCCTGAATCCCTGGAGTTGAGTGTAACTCTGTGTTTCTAGCTTGGAGATGATACAGCTGTCACTTAACAAAATCAAGAATTTAGGAAGCAGAGAGATATTTTATAGTAAGATAATGAATTCAATTTGGGACATTTATTTTCAAGAACATCTATCTAGTAGGCATTTGGAAATATGAGTCTAGAGGTAAAATTTAAGAGAGACAGATTCTGTAGTCATTTGCACATAGATAACAGATGATAACTTCCTTATATGATTACTGTTGCTGTTCAGTCACTCAGTTGTCTCTGATTCTTTACAACCCCTTCGAATGAAGCACTATGCCAGTCTTCCCTGTCTTTCACCAGCTCCCAGAGTCTGCTCAGACTTATGTCCATTGATGGTGACTGCGGCCATGAAATTAAAAGACACTTGCTCCTTGTAAGAAAAGTTATGACAAACCTAGACAGCATATTAAAAAGTAGAGACTTTACTTTGCTGACAAAGGTCCATATAGTCAAAGCTATGGTTTTTTCAGTAGTCATGTATGGATGTAAGAGTTGGACCATAAAGAAAGCTGAGTGCTGAAGAATTAATGCTTTTGAAGTGTGGTGTTGGAGAAGACTCTTGAGAGTCCCTTGACCTACAAGGAGATCCAACCAGTGCATCCTAAAGGAGATCAGTCCTGAATATTCATTGGAAGGACTCATGCTGAAACTGAATGAAGCTCCAATACTTTAGCCACCAGATGCGAAGAACTGACTCATTGGAAAAGACCCTGATGCTGGGAAAGATTGAAGGCAGGAGGAGAAGGGGATGACAGAGGATGTGATGGTTGGATGGCATCACTGATTCAATGGACATGAGTTTGAGTAAACTCCTGGATTGGTGATGGACAGGGAGGCCTGGCATGCTGCAGTCCATGGGGTCACAAAGAATTGGACATGACTGAGTAATTGAACTGAACTGAGAGTTATCAATTATGCCATTTTTACTGTTTAAAGACCAGAATGAAATAATATTAATATTAAGATCATGTTACCATAGTTGACTTTGGGAAGGGGCACAGATTATTTAGAAGGCGTTAGCTTTGGGAAGACTTAAAAGCTTCCTTTAAGATGTCAGTAATTGTGCTGTAGGTGTGTTAAGGGCTGATGGATAGAGTCCTAGTGTTTTTAGTGCCCCTTAACTCTACTGAGGGCTTCCTGGGTGGCTCAGTGGTGAAGAATCCACCTGCCAATGCAGGAGATGCAGGTTCGATCCCTGGGTCAGGAAGACCCCCTGGAGGAGGAAACTGCAACCCACTTCAGTATTCTTGCCTGGGAAATCCCACGGACAGAGGAGGCTGGCAGGCTATAGTCCAAGGGGTCACAAAAGAGCCAGACATGACGCAGCGACTAAACAACAACAAAACTCTTTTAAGACTGACCTAAGGAAAAGGCAGAGTGAGAAAGTAAAGAGAATTGCAAGAGTCAAACATAAGGGGAAAGGATATGTGAGGGCAGAGTCAAAACAGCAGCTGCAGCAAATTAGTGTCTACTCAGGGAAACTTGTCAAGGTTCAGAGGGTTGCACAACGCATGAAAATTGGTCATTCAGGAGAGCTGGCGAAGTGTGAGCTTTCTGAGGTCCTCAGGGTCTTGGCTTTGCATATGTTGCATCAGTTCATGCATACATGTGCTACATGTACATACACCCATATCCACATCGCCCTCCCAATGCCACACATCATCCACATTATAATTTTTAATGTCTGCCACATTATCCAGTTACCCCAAAACTTAGTTGTTGAAAGCAACCAACATCTGCTTTAAATGAATCACAGAAATCACAAGCCTCAAATGGGGCAGAATTTACAAACTCATACGTAAGCTTGTTGGTGGGAATGTGCTCCTGGTAGGCCATTGGTCTGAGATCTCAGTTCCTCCCTTGTTGGCTGGAGGCTACCCTTAGCCATGTGGGCTTCTCACAGAGCAGCTCATAGCAGCTGGCCTCTATCAGAGGAAGTGAGAGAACAAGAGGGATGTTCAAGACAGAAGCTAGAATCTTTTTATACCTCAGTCTCAGAGGTAACATCCTGTCACTTTTGCCATATTCTATTAGTTAGAAGCAAGCACTAGGTCCAACCAGCATAAAAAGGGGTGAGGAGGATACAATGGCCCGGGTGTCACTGGGGGCTGTTTTAGAAGCTGCCTCCTGCAAATTTACTTAACCAATCTTATATCGCTGGACATTTACATTGCTTCCAATCACGTCACATACCCACAACATTCCACTGTTTTTCTCATGCCTATATTATACCTCAAACTTCCAAAAATGCAAGTTTCAAAGCAACCCTTTCTTCAAGTACAGACTGCAGAGAAATACATTACTCCCCTATCAACCCCTCTGGAATTTTAATTAATAATGTTTTCTTCATCCTGTTGCAGGTATTTTAGATCAAAGAGATATTGGTCATTTATCCCTTAATAAATTCTCAAGTTTAGAATTGATATTCTGTACCTACAGTGCTCTTCCAATTCAAGAAATGAAAGACAATGTCCTCAATAGAAAATCAGGCAAAGAGACTAAACAAGTGAAAAAAAGAAATGACAAATTAAGATATGAAAATATTAAATAAGAAAAAAGACAAATTATAACAAGATATTATTTTAATTAATCCAATTGACAAAGATTTTAAAATAGCATAATACCTAATGTTGGGAAGAATATATATAACTAGGTATTCTCAAACATTACTGGAAGGAGTTTGCATTTATACCTTCAGTTCAGTTCAGTTCAGTCGCTCAGTCGTGTCCGACTCTTTGCGACCCCATGAATCGCAGCACGCCAGGCCTCCCTGTCCATCACCAACTCCCGGAGTTCACTCAGACTCACGCCCATCGAGTCAGTGATGCTATCCAGCCATCTCATCCTCGGTCGTCCCCTTCTCCTCCTGCCCCCAATCCCTCCCAGCATCAGAGTCTTTTGAGACCCATGAATTCAATTCGCCTGGGTCTTCTGGGCCTTCTTTTGTATCTTGTAGTTAAAATTGGATTGTTGAGTTTTTCCAGTGTTAGCTGTCACTGAGGGATCACTGTCACTGTATTTGAGACATCAGAACGTATCTGTCAGCGAAGTGAGAACAGTTTACCAAAAAGGCCATGCTGTGATCAGTTTATGGGTGCAGATTCTGACAAAAGGAGTCACACATTGCCAAGTAGGTCAAAGACAGTCAAAGCAATGGTGACAGTCATAACAGAGACACGCCTCATTGCTTGTCATGAGGATGTGGGTGCTATAGAGCAGAACCACTGGTATGTGCCTGCGAATACTTGAATAGCACTGCATAATACAACAAGCTCTCTCCATTATGTGGGGAAAAAATGTTTTGTAAAACTTCACTTACATAATATAAAGTTTCTCCAACTCATTTTCATTGTCTTTTGTCCTCATTTTAGTGGTTAATATGATAAATTTGGATCGAAAATAATTGATTTCTAGATCACTTGGAGGAAATGCCATATACTTAAATGACTATTTCATTCAAAGGATGTGTCATTCTCTGTTGCTCTATCTTGCAAACAGGCTTATGTATACCTTATGACTGTTCCCCAAGCATATGATGGGACTAGGGCTAGAAGCCGTTTAATATCTGTCTTTCTGTTCATGGTACAATCCTTGACCCTTACATAATACAGTGATTAAGTTGTTTGACATAAAAGATTAGTTTGAAGATTAAGAAGGGAGAGATGAATGTACAGGAGCACTTTGAAATTATAGGCCATGATTCTCTTCCAATTTAATATATCTACTCATTGCCCTCTTTCCTTGGTCAAAACAGAGAGGAGACTTGATTTTCCTTGTGTATTGACTATAAAAAAACCAGTGATAATATGAGTGAATGTGTAATATAAAAGCTTAATAGATGTCTTTATTCTGGTTCTCAGAAACTTGATGTCTGAGAATATAATTTAGCCTTAGGACAGGAAAATTATACTGCTTCTGTTGCCCCATTTCCTTTAAATCTGAAGCAAAAAATTCTACTTCCTTTCATGCTCCACTGGGACCAGACCAGAAAGCAAACAGAAAATTTATTGATTCTCACATCTTTTAAGTGTATCATGGCCCTGTGTGTATTTTACTTCTTGAGGTCCTTCCTTTTTTCTCAAGTTTTCTTTTCCCTACCACATTGTATATTTTGTATGGAACTCTAAGTAGTTCAAACTAATGAATTAATGACATATCCTCAGGAATTGTGTTGTGAAGTGGAATGAAAGTCACTAAGTTGTGTCAGACTCTTTGCAACCCCATGGACTATATAGTCCATGGATTTCTTCAGGCCAGAATACTGGAGTGGGTAGCCTTTCCTCTTTTCAGGGGATCTTCCCAACCCAGGGATCAAACCCAGGTCTCCCACACTGCAGTTGGATTCTTTACCAGCTCAGCCACAAGGGAAGCCCAAGAACACTGTATTAGATAGGCTATCCCTTCTCCAGCGGATCTTCCTAACCCAGGAATTGAACGGGAGTCTCCTGCATTGCAGGTAGATTCTTTACCAACTTGAGTTCAGTTCAGTTCAGTCGCTCAGTCGTGTCTGACTCTTTGCGACCCCATGAATCGCAGCACACCAGGCCTTCCTGTCCATCACCAACTGCCAGAGTTCACTCAGACTCTTGTCCATCGAGTCGGTGATGCCATCCAGCCATCTCATCCTCTGTTGTCCCCTTCTCCTCCTGCCCCCAATCCCTCCCAGCATCAGAGTCTTTTCCAATGAGTCAACTCTTTGCATGAGGTGGCCAAAGTACTGGAGTTTCAGCTTTAGCATCATTACTTCCAGAGAAATCCCAGGGCTGATCTCCTCCAGGATGGACTGGTTGGATCTCCTTGCAGTCCAAGGGACTCTCAAGAGTCTTCTCTAACACCACAGTTCAAAAGCATCAATTCTTTGGTGCTCAGCCTTCTTCACAGTCCAACTCTCACATCCATACATGACCACAGGAAAAACCATAGCTTTGACTAGATGGACCTTAGTTGGCAAAATAATGTCTTTACTTTGAGTTATCAGGGTGTTATTTGCTGATTAACTAAAGGTGGGAATCCTTTTTTCACTTCTACCAGTCTGGCAATGTTCTACTGGCCCTTCTGAATTTCCAGTTACCAGAGATTAGAGAAATTAATAACCTCTTGAATTCAAAAGGTTATTACCCTATTTGTCTTCATAACTGCAAAAAATTTCCAGTTAATATATGCATTTTTTCTCATATCTTGTAGAAAATTAACAAATTCTTATCAGTCTATCTTAATAAATGATTGATTTAACATGTTCTCCTTATAAAATCGCTAATTTGAACGTTCTTTAGGACTCCTTTCCCTCATGTTTCTTTCTCTTACATGTAGACCCTTCTACACAATTAAAGCAGCAAGAAAGTATGTCTTTCAGGTTTGATCCTTGTCTAATGTTTTTATTAACTTATTTATTTGGCTGTGCCTGATCTTAGTTGTGACACACAGTATCTTCGATCGTTTTCAGTCTTCTTCAACCTTTGATGTGGTGTGCGGGCTTTTAGTTGTGGCATGTGGGATCTAGTTTCTTGGCCAGGGATGGAACCCAGGTCACCTGCATTGAGAGGGCAGAGTCTTATCCAAAGGACCACCAGGGAAGTCCCAATCCTTGTCTAATTTGTGTTTCAAGATTGCAGAGGTCTATGTCTTTAGAGATCCAATTGTATACTTTATCTAGATGTCTTATGGGCAGACTGTAAGCCTCCTGTTGTTCAGTCGCTCAGTCATGTCTGACTCTTTGCAACCCCATGGACTGCAGCACACCAGGCTTTCCTGTCCTTCACTATCTCCCGGAGTTTGGTCAAACTCATGTCCATTGAGTCGATGATGCCATCCAACTATCTCATCCTCTGTCATCCCCTTCCTTCCTGCCCTCAATCTTTCCCAGCATCAGAGTCTTTTCCAATGAGTCGGCCCTTTGCATCAGGTGGCTAAAGTATTGGAGCTTCAGCATCAGTCCTTCTAGTGAATATTTAAGGTTAATTTCCTTTAAGGTTGACTGGTTTGATCTCTTTGCTGTCCAAGGGACTCTCAAGAGTCTTCTCCAGCACCACAGTTTGAAAGCATCAATTTCTTCAGCGCTCAGTCTTCTTTATGGTCCAACTCTCACATTGGTACATGACTACTAGAAGAACCATAGCTTTGACTGTATTGACCTTGGTTGTAAAGTGATGTTTCTTCTTAAGTAAGCCTCCTGTGGGCCAAATAATTTAAGTAATGGTAAGCTGGGCTTCCTTGGTGGCTCAGAGGTTAAAGCGTCTGCCTGCAATGTGGGAGACCTGGGTTCGATTCCTGGGTCGGGAAGATCCCCTGGAGAAGGAAATGGCAACCCACTCCAGTACTCTTTCCTGGAGAATCCCATGGACAGAGGAGCTTGGTGGGCTACAGTCCAAGGGATCGCAAAGAGTCGGACATGACTGAGCGACTTTACTTTCACTTTCACTTTCAATGGTAAGCTAATTAACAGGCTTCCCTGATGGCTCAGTGGGTGAATAATATGCCTGCAGTGCATGAGACACAGGAGATGTCGGTTCGATCCCTGGGTCTGGAAGATGCCCTGGAGGAGGAAATGGCAACCCACTCTAGTATTCTTGCTGAAAACTTCCATGGATAGAGGAGGCTGGCAGGCTACAGTTCAAAGAGTCACAGAGTTAGACACGACTGTGCAACTAAGCATGCAGGCGTGAGCTAATTAACATTCCACATATTTGTTTGAGTGAGTAAAGTGTGGAAAACCATTCCTCTGTAAGTATTGAGATTATCAGTATTCTAAATTAAGTGGTAAAAGGCCACACCAGGATAGCATGATATTTGGGAGTAGCACATTGATTGATGAGGTGTGTTAAAATTCTTACTATAAGATCTGGCTGAGTTGATGTGATTACTTCTGATAGAAAGGCTTGTAAATAAGCTAATTAACAGGCTTCCCTGATGGCTCAGTGGGTGAATAATATGCCTGCAGTGCATGAGACACAGGAGATGTCGGTTCGATCCCTGGGTCTGGAAGATGCCCTGGAGGAGGAAATGGCAACCCACTCTAGTATTCTTGCTGAAAACTTCCATGGATAGAGGAGGCTGGCAGGCTACAGTTCAAAGAGTCACAGAGTTAGACACGACTGTGCAACTAAGCATGCAGGCGTGAGCTAATTAACATTCCACATATTTGTTTGAGTGAGTAAAGTGTGGAAAACCATTCCTCTGTAAGTATTGAGATTATCAGTATTCTAAATTAAGTGGTAAAAGGCCACACCAGGATAGCATGATATTTGGGAGTAGCACATTGATTGATGAGGTGTGTTAAAATTCTTACTATAAGATCTGGCTGAGTTGATGTGATTACTTCTGATAGAAAGGCTTGTAAGGAAGAAGATTCAATCGTTGTGACTTGCATAGAGATTCTATATAGAATTAGTCAATTTTAAAATATCTTTTAAGTGCTTGAGTCTTTAAAGTGGCTTACATTTTTCTGCTGCTTGATTTTAGCTTATATTGTGTGGCCAGGAGACAGAAGAGCGTGGTTTTAAGTCCGAATTCTGCCATTAACTCACAGTGTGACTTTGGGTGCATGTTTATCATTTCTAAGCTTCCTCATTCATGAAATTAGGGAGTTGTGCTAAATGATCTGCAAGGTACCACTGGCTTGAAACCCCTATGATTAGACCTTGTCTAAATGGTGTATCCTCAAATTTCTGATTATTTGAAGATAGTACCCAGTTGATTTAAAACACAAAATAAATGTGAACATCTAAAAATTTTCTATGCTATTACTACCATTTTAATTGTGAGGTCTATTTCTTATTTATGCCTTAGTCTTTGAGAAAGCTAAGGCTGGCTGTTAAATAGTTCTTCTATTAGTATGAATGGTCATAACATTTAAAATCCTTGTCCTGTCTTTGATAAGATCAAAATTAGAGTGAATAATATGCCTTGGTCGAATATTAGCATGCAAACCATGTAGCTTGAAAAGATGTGTTTAGGCTCTGAGAATAAAGTAGAAGCCCGCACGTTCTGACAGCTGTGAGAAACACAAAAAATATTAATGGTGGCAGTTAGAGAGTCAGACAGAGAATAGCAATGCACAGGTGCGTTTTCCCTGGTGCATGTGTTTCTTCTTTAGTATTCATGATAAGTTTTCAATACCTTCATCTTTACACAGGGATTAGAAAACAGTTCAGACTTATTAGTTTGACTGAGAAACAGCCTAGGACAGCTGAAAGAACAATGTCTAAAGGGGTATATATATCTTAATAAAGTAGTCTTCTGTGATAATGCTTTAAATATCACTATAATGCCATTTTTCTTTTCCAATAAAGTCATCATCTTAAAAGTTTTATGGTTCTTTTAGCATCTTACCTGAGTGGAGTGAAAAATTACATTAATTGTAGACTGTTTTATGTCACCATGTCCACTATCTTTATAATTTTATTTGTCTGTCTGGCTGTGTGGGTCTTTGTTGCTATACAAGCTTTTCTTTAGCTGCAGAGTATGGGGCTACTCTTTAGCTGTGATGTGCAGGCTCCTCATTGGGGTGGTGCCTTCTCTTGTGGACCACAGGCTCTAGGGCACTCAGGCTTCTGTGTTTGCTGCATGTGGGATCAGTAGTTGTGTTTCCTGGGCTCTAGAGCACAGGATCAATAGTTGTGGAGCATGGGCTTAGTTGCTTCACGGCATATGGGATCCTCCTGAATCAGAGATTGAACCCGTGTCTCCTGCCTTCGCAGGCAGATTATTTACCACTGAGCCACCAGGTAAGCTCAGTCACTTATCTTTAAATACAATTTTCAATATCTATCTATCAACATTTTGATTTTAAAGGTTAGAGTGTCATTTATGGTTTAGGATAATTATATGAAAAAACTTTTAAGTCAGTATGAAACTCACCACTTCAGATTAGCAAAAAACACAGAAACAAGCAGCATAAATTCTCACTAGAATATGTCTGAGCACATGATCACATTGAATCCCTCTGCACAGTCCACAAAAACCTCAAACAAACTTAAGTAGATACCCTGAGTACTCTGTTCTCAGAGTTGTCAGGAGATATGATTCAATGTACATAAGGCAGGTTGCTAGTGATATTGTATATCTCTCAAATTCACTGTCAACAAGCAATGTGAAATATCTGAGTCTTGAATGTCTGTACAAATCTCCTCCTTATCCTCAAACTTCTAGTCAACTTAGCTACTTGAAGAAAAATGATGAAAATGGTGTTATGCTGCCATAGACACATTACTAGTAGAATTCAACCAAGCCATTGAAGAAAATTTTCTTTTAGCTACAAAATCCAGAATGAAAACTTGTATGTTAGTTTTTCTTTTAGGAAAAATATTAGTTCTCAAGTCACCTTTTGTAATTAAAACCAAATGTCTTAGAATATGTACCAAAAGTGCCTATTTAGAATTTGTATTAAAATGTAAATTAGGCAGATGGAAATTTAATTTTTAACTCTATCTCTTTAAGACTACTATATGCGTGGGTCTGGTATATTCTAGCAACAACTGGGTGACTGACATTGGTCGCTGTTATGATGGCATCATATATGACACTTTTGGAGTCTATCATCTTGGGATGGGTATATTTTATAATTTTGGAGGAAAGAACATATCTTCCTTGAAGACACATTTTGCCCCATTTTCCACCCTCCCTGCCCCACATTTCTCTTTCTCTAACTGTTATGTTCCTAAAGTTCTTCTGAAATTTTCCCTTGCTTGCTTATGATGTGCTGATACAGGGTGATATGACTTCATCAAATTCCTAATTGCCAGATGTGATGCGTCAAGTGAGACTTAAGATTGGTTATGTGATCAGTAATGACTATATACACACATATGTACATACACACACATAATTTTAAAAATAAGAAAATTGTTCCAATTCTGTTTGAACTGATTTTGGTATCAAGTTTCAAATGAGATGTTGTGTGTTATATAGCAAACTGTATATTAGAATCCATATTGCCAAATTTTAAGCCCCATTCTTAGAAGAGCTGATATTAGCTTATTGACTGAAGATTTTTCTTCTGGGTAGACACTTGATGGTGATTATTTTTTTAATCTATAAATCTTTTTAGTTGTTTCCAATTTGAAATGGTATATACCATTATTACCTTATTTTCATGACAAAGTCTTTTTTATTCTGCTGTGGTGGATTTCCAAGTGGCACTAGTGGTAAAGGACTTCCCTGTAGCTCAAAGGGTGAAGAATCTGCTTGCAATGCAGGGGACCAGGGTTCGATCCCTTGGTCAGAAAGATCCTCTGGAGAAGGGAATGGCAATCCACTCCAGTGTTCTTACCTGGAGAATCCCATGGACAGAGGAGCCTGGCAGGCTATAATCCATGGGGTTGCAGAGAGTCGGACACGACTGAGCAACTAACACACAAGTGGTAGTTATATACCTGCCTGCCAAGTTACATACCTGCCTGCCAGTGCAGGAAACTTAAGAGATGTGGGTTTGATCCCTGGGTCTGGAAGATCCCCTGTAGGAGGGCATGGCAACTCACTGTAGTATTCTTGCCTAGAGAATCCCAAGGACAGAAGAATCTGGTGGGCTACAGTCCACAGGTTGCACAGAGTAGGACATGACTGAAGCAACTTAGCAGACACATGGTGGATTTCACCATAATAAGGTTAATTATTTCTCTGATTTAAAACTATCGATGAACTCACATTCCCTATTCCGCTTTTCTGAACAATCAAACTTTGAGGAAATACAGCACAGATTTATAAAGAATATTTTTACTGTATGGATTTGTCTGGAGTTTTGAGCAGCAAAGCAGGTTTTTTTTTTTTTAAATAAAGCAGCCATTTTATATCATATTATTTCACATATGATATGCAAATAGATGTCAGCTCTTCTGTATTTTAAATTATTTTTGCCATTAGAACTTGTTCTGTAGCCTCACTGATTCATGGTGATCATTATGAAGACAGTATAAACGAATGGGTAGGTTGTACTGAAGCCTTTTCATTTAAGACATATGGTTTGAACTCAAGTGACCACTGTGGAACTGCTGTAATAAAAAGTCCCCTCTGATATCACAGCAGGTGATTGATTTCCTGGGCTACTCAGGAGCCATGAGAATCAAATCTTTGTCTCTGCTTTGATTTTTACCACAGTTAGATCTCACATCCTCATTAATCCTTTATCCTGACAAATAAATCAGTTCCATTCCCCAGTTGCAAACTATCTCCCAAAACATGATGACCCTCTTGTTTTTGATAGGCCATAGAATCCACAGCTACTGGCCTGACTGAAGGAAACTGCCCCCTTAAAGCATGCTCTTTCCTACCTTCAAGCCTGTAAATACTTCATTTACAAAATCAGACCCATATCATGAATGCTTTATGAAGCCTTAAAGCACTTAACTTTGCTTCCTCATTCCTAAATGCAAACCAAATCCACTCTTCAGACTAGTCTTACAGTATTTTGGACATGTGATTAAAGATAAGGACAAAATTAAAAGCGGTTTTATAGATAATGTTTGCGTAAAGTTATGTGTCTGTAAGGGAGAAAATATCAAGTAGGAGAGAGAAAACTAAAGCCTACTGGTGAATGCTGGGAAATAT
>SJXQ01005005.1:50786-99019 GCA_006408695.1 Aepyceros melampus | reverse complement strand
AAGAATTGATGCTTTTGAACTGTGGTGTTGGAGAAGGCTCTTGAGAGTCCCTTGGACTGCAAGGAAATCCAACCAGTTCATCCCAAAGGAGGTCAGTCCTGGGTGTTCATTGGAAGGACTGATATTGAAGCTGAAACTCCAATACTTTGGCCACCTGATGCGAAGGGCTGACTCATTTGAAAAGGCCCTGATGCTAGGAAAGATTGAGGGCAGGAGAAGGGGATGACAGAGGATGAGATGGTTGGATGGTATCACCGACTCAATGGACATGAGTTTGGGTGGACTCCGGGAGTTGGTGATGAACAGGGAAGCCTGGCGTGCTGCAGTTCATGGGGTTGCAAAGAGTCAGACATGACTGAGCAACTGAACTGAACTGAATCTCTATGCATTTATCTATTCTGGACATTTCACATAATCAGAATCAATTGATATGTGATCTTCGTGACTGGCTCCTTTCACTTCGCATAATGATTTCAAGGTTCATCCATATTGGAACATGCATCAGTACTTCATTTCTTTCAATTGCAGAATATATTTTTTTCTTGTGGGTACAGCACATATTTTGGGATTCCCTTGTGGCTCAGCTGGTAAAGAATCTGCCTGCAATGCAGGAGATCTGGGTTCAATCCATGGGTTGAGAAGATCCCCTGGAGGAGGCCATGGCAACTCACTCCAGTATTCTTGCCTGGAGAATCCCCATGGACAGAGAAGCCTGGCAGGCTACAGTCCATGGGGTCACAAACAGGTGGACACAACTGAGTGACTAAAGCACAGGACAAAGCACATTTATTTATCAATTCATCTACCAATGAACATGTGACTTGTGTCCACTTTTGGGCTGTTATAAATAATGCTGCTATGAACATTTGAGTGCAAGTGTTTGTCTGGACACAAATTTCATTTCTTTGGGGGTGTATATCCAGAAGTAGACTTGCTGAGTTGTACAGTAACACTACAGATTGTTTTCTAAATGCCTGAAACTCCAGTACTTTGGCCACCTCATGTGAAGAGTTGACTCATTGAAAAGACTCATGCTGGGAGGGATTAGGGGCAGAAGAAGAAGGGGACAACAGAGGATGAGATGGCTGGATGGCATCATTGACTCGATGGACGTAAGTCTGAGTGAACTCTGAGAGTCGGTGATGGACAGGGAGGCCTGGTGTGCTGCGATTCATGGGGTGGCAGAGTCGGACACGACTGAGCGACTGAACTGAACTGAACTGACACCATTTTACATTCTCACTCTCATTAGAGCTCCAATTTCTTTACATCCTCACCATTACCTGTTATTATCTGTCTTTTGGATTACAGTCATCCTAGTGGATATAAAGTTACATTTCACTGTGGTTTTGATTTGCATTTCCCTGAAAGCTAATGATATTGAGAATCTTTTCATATCTCGACCATTTGTATGACTTCTTTGGAGAACTGTCTGGTCAAATTCCATGCCCATTTCTTAATTTTTTTTTTATTACTGACTTTTCTTTTTTGTTCTTTATACATCATAGACACAATGGATTTATTTTCTTATTTCTAGGACTAGAATGATCCTTTTGAGAATTCTAAACTTTTCTGACTTCATAATACTCTTGTCTTTGCAGTACTGGTTGAGATACTATGGAATGCTTCTGGTTGAGTTAAACTGCATGTTAGTAAAATACAATGTTATGTGAGTGGCAAGAAGATGATCCACTTTTGCAGACATTCTGAACGGTCAAGCTGATAATGCTAGACTTCTGCCATTCATCTCACTGCATTAAACACTTACCTCTCAATTTTCCTTTTTACACTAAACATTTTACCACGAAAAACATCAGACATACAGAAAAGTTGAAGGAATCGTGTGGTAAACAGATGTGACATACTCCCTAGACCAAAACTGGTAACATTTTGCTACATTTGGCTTTAATACATCTATGCCATTTTTCCATATATCTATTTTACTTTTCAATGATTACTTAGTGAATTTTCTTTTTCAAGTGAATGTGAAAATATTTCTACGGTGTTATACACTTCCTAGTTAGCAATTCTGTCAGGGTTGGCTTGTTATTGATTAGGCAAATAATATTCAAGGTTCTTTACAGCCCCAAATCTCTGTGATTCTGCCTCTTAGAAAAAGATGGGAGCTAATCACATGAAAAAGAATAAAATACCTAGGAATAAACCTTCATAAGGAAGCAAAAGATCTGCACTCTAAAAACTGTAAGATGCTGATGAAGGAAATTGAAGACTATACAAAGACATGCCAAAAAAACAAACAAACAAACAAACAAACAACCCAAAACTGTGTTCTTGGATTGGAAGAATCAATGTTGTTAAAATGACCATACTATCCAAGCAATCGACAGAGTCAATGTTCAGTTCAGTTCAGTCGCTCAGTCGTGTCCGACTCTTTGCGACCCCATGAATCGCAGCACGCCAGGCCTCCCTGTCCATCACCAACTCCCGGAGTTCACTCAGACTCACGTCCATTGAGTCCGTGATGCCATCCAGCCATCTCATCCTCGGTCGTCCCCTTCTCCTCCTGCCCCCAATCCCTCCCAGCATCAGGGTCTTTTCCAATGAGTCAACTCTTTGCATGAGGTGCCCAAAGTACTGGAGCTTCAGTTTTAGCATCATTCCTTCCAAAGAAATCCCAGGGTTGATCTCCTTCAGAATGGACTGGTTGGATCTCCTTGCAGTCCAAGGGACTCTCAAGAGTCTTCTCCAACACCACAGTTCAAAAGCATCAATTCTTCGGCGCTCAGCCTTCTTCACAGTCCAACTCTCACATCCATACATGACCACAGGAAAAACCATAGCCTTGACTAGACGGACCTTAGTCGGCAAAGTAATGTCTCTGCTTTTGAATATACTATCTAGGTTGGTCATAACTTTTCTTCCAAGGAGTAAGCGCCTTTTAATTTCATGGCTGCAGTCACCAACTGCAGTGATTTTGGAGCCCAGAAAAATAAAGTCTGACACTGTTTCTACTGTTTCCCCATCTATTTCCCATGAAGTGATGGGACCAGATGCCATGATCTTCGTTTTCTGAATGTTGAGCTTTAAGCCAACTTTTTCACTCTCCTCTTTCTCTTTCAACAAGAGGCTTTTTAGTTCCTCTTCACTTTCTGCCATAAGGGTGGTGTCATCTGCATCTGAGGTTATTGATATTTCTCCCAGCAATGTAATCCCTATCAAATCACCAATGGCAGTTTTTACACAACTGGAACAAAAAATTTCAAAATTCGTATGGAGACACAAAAGACTGAACAGTCAAAGAAATCTTGAGAAAGAAAAACAAAGCTGGAAGAACCAGGCCCTCTGACTTCAGACTATACTACAAAGCTACAGTAATGAAAACAGTATGGCATGGGCACAAAAGCAGGCACATGGTTCAATGAAAGCCCAGAAATAAACCCATGCACCTATGGCCAATTAATCTACAACAGAGGAGCCAAGAATATACAGTGGAGAAAAGACAGTCTCTTCAATAAATGTTGATGGGAAAATTGGGCAGCTACATGGAATGAAATTAGAACATTCTCTAACACTGTCTACAAAAATCAACTCAAAATGGATTAAAGACCTAAATGTAAAACTGAATACTATAAAAACACCTGGAGGAAAACACAGGTGGAACACTTACTGACATAAATTCTAGCAATATATTTTTCTATTCATCGCATTGAGTAATGGATATAAAAACAAAAATAAACAAATGGGACCTAACTAAACTTAAGAGCTTTTGCACAGCAAAGGAAAGCATAAACAAAATGAAAAGGTAACCTACAGAACAGAAGAAAATATTTGTAAACAATGCAACTGACAAGGGATTAATTTCCAAAATATACGACCAGCTCACACAGCTCAATTAAAAAAAGAAAAGAAAAAGAAAGAAATAAACTCAATCAACAAATGAGCAGAAGATGTAAATAGACATTTCTCTATAGAAGACATACATATGGCTGACAGGCATATGAAAAATGTTCAATATCACTAATTGTTTGAGAAAAGCAATTTAAAACTGCAATGAAGTATTAACCCATACTTGTCAGAATGACTATCATCAAAAAGTACAAATAATTAATGCTAGAGAAAGTATGGAAAGGATCCTTCCTGCACTGCTGGTGGGAATGTAAACTGGTGTAGCCACTCTGGAGAGCAGTATGGAGGTTCTTTCAAAACTGAAAACAGAGTTGCTGTGTGAGCCTGCAACTCTACTTCTGGGCATAGATGTAATTTGAAAAGATAAATGTACCCCTATGTCCAAAGCAGCACTATTTAGAATAGCCAAGACATGGAAGCAACCCCAGTGTTCATCTACAGATGAATTATTCTTAGCCATAAAAGGTAATGAAATAATGATTTTGAAGTAACATGAATGGTTTTAGAGATTATCACATTAAGTGAAGTAAGTCACAGAAAGGAAAATATTATATGATACCACTTATATGTGGAATCTACAAAAAATTATATAAATGATCTTATTTACAGAACAAAAGTAGATTAACAGACATAGAAAACAAACTTATGATTATCAAAAGAAACAGTGACTGTGGGGAGGGAATTAACATATATATACTACTATATATAAAACAGATAACTGACAATGCCCTACTCTATAGCACACACAACTATAGTCAACCTTATAATAACTGATAATGGAAAATAATCTGAAAAATTATATATATATATATACACACACACACACACACACATATTCTGAATCACTGTCCTAAAAATCTGAAACACAATACTGTAAATTAACTATATTTCTATTTAAAAAACAGTTGAAAAAAGATACTGAAGAAGTTTTCTCAAAAAAAAAAAAAAATTGGGAATTAGACTATAAGCCCAGGATATTCATGCCAGGTCCAGCTTAGTGAGCTGCCTAGAGAGCAAACCCCACAACCTGCCATAATTTTTGAAATGTTGTCATTAGAAATTCACTCTTTTGAGTTAATATGATATTTTAAAATAAAAATTTCTCTGGGCAGAGGTGACACTTATGACTCTATTAAGTATTTAGTATAATGTATAATTCAGTTTACCATTATTCTTCAAGGCAGAACAATAGTGCATTTACTTGTGGGTATTGATGGGAATGGAAAAAAGAAAACACAGATTAAAGTTTTAGACACAAATTTCACCTATATCACCTACCAAGACAGTCCTGGAGAGCACGATTCCGCCAGCACCAGTTTCCGCTCAACCTCTGACAGCAGAGTGTAGATCCATCTGCTGGAATGCTAAGATTTTGAACTTTCTGGTGTATATAACTTTCTTTTTCACTCACAGAATATTAGAATCACGCTAATATTATGATTTTTGCTTTGACTGCTATCCAAGCTGAAACTATATTTTCGTAGTTGAAATTGCCCAAAGCAACTGTTTTCCATGCAAAGTTCGAAATCCCTGCCCTTCAGACTTCAGATGATGTGTAGCTCTGCTTTGTGAGGTGCCTCTCTGAGTCTTCCCTCGAATCCTGGCCATGAGCAAGAGTAAATTCTAGGGCTTTTAGCAACAACGGCTTCCCTGGTGGCTCAGAGGTTAAAGCGTCTGCCTCCAATGCGGGAGACCCGGGTTCGATCCCGGGTTGGGAAGATCCTCTGGAGAAGGAAATGGCAATCCACTCCAGTATTCTTGCCTGGAGAATCCCATGGACTGAGAAGCCTAGTAGGTTACAGTCCACGGGGTTGCAAAGAGTCGGACACGACTGAGTGACTTCACCTCACCTCACCTCACCTAGCAACAACACTTCAGGGAAGACAACCACACAACAGAAAATATTATCTACTTCTCTGAGAGGTAGGTATTAGGTTAAAAGAGGTTAATACCTACCCTGTTTTCAGAGACAGGGAGAGAGGAGGTTAGACACATTTGAGGGTCACGTTGACCAGTAAAGCTTGAGTTTTTGATACACGTTGCAATATAATGTTATGGTCAAATACCAGAGGCAGATGAGATTTGAAAACAATCTCTATCACTTACTACTGATTATGACCAGGGAAAGATTATTCATCTTTCTCAAGCTTTATTTTCATTGTTTGTAAATTAATGTTCCATTTGTCCCAAATTTCATTAAATATTTATGGTTTGCAGTAAACATGTGTCTGCTATATGAAATGTCTTATGCACTGGATCACTGTGGCTCATGATAGAATATATTCTTCAAACAAGAAACTAATTCAAGAAAGTGACCAGTACATCCTAAAGAGCTAACAAAAGTTAAATGCTCAGTCACTTCAGTCGTGTTCGGTTCTTTGCCACACCGTGGATCATAGACCACCAGGTTCCTCTGTCCATGAGATTTTTCGAGTAAGAATACTAGAGTGGGTTGCCATGCCCTCCTCTGGGGGATCTTCCCAATCCTGGGATCGAATCCAAGTCTCCAGGGCTTCCTGCACTGCAGGTGGATACTTACCACCTGAGCCATCAGGGAAGCCAAACAAAAGTTAAGTCTACTTTAACTACTATTACTACTAGTAGTACAACTATGTGCGAAATTTGCGTTTTTAACACTTTTTTCTCTTGGACACACATGTATTCGTGAAGCAGCTTTAATACATGTTTCTAGTCTTTCTCACACACCATGCAAGTGTTATTTTCATTTTACTTGCTTACACAGAGTAGCAGCTGAAAGAAGGAACAGGTAGGCCATAAACACTGGTTACAAACTGGTGCCAAAAGCTTTCCAAAAGATTTAAGTTAATAACGGGGACAGCATTTTCCTTTTGGTTTGTTCTTTGAGTTCAGTGGAAGCTCTCAACTTATTTATCAGTTTAGCACATATTTGTGTTTTCTCAAGGGTTTAAACACATTGCACCGCCAACAGCTGACAAACACCAGCTAAAACCTCCAGAGCATGAGGCAGCTGAACAGGAAACACATCCTCTCCTGCTTCAAATATTTTTACCATGACAATCTGAAAGAACACCGAGCAATTACAATGATGATATATTTATATCTCAGCTGGAATTACACACAGCTCTACAAACCAATGCAGGAATGAAAGCAAACAGAAGCCATGACTATCTACAGGCACAACAATCCTTCCAGGGGTTCTACTTGAAGGCAGGACACTTTTCCGTTACCTCAGCTCTGCAGTGGTCACGCACAGGGCGGCCCTCTCCTCCTCGTCTGGAGCCCCAGTCAGTTCGTACTTCTCACCGTTGCTTTCATTGGAATATGAACACACTACTTGGTCTTTAACAAGGGGATTATGCCTTGCTTCACTAAAGTTTTTAACTTTTTAAAATGAGACATAGGCACAAGCTCGTTTCCTTTTGTGGTTGCATGCTTGACAGAAGTTCTCCGGAAACAGTAACTCAAGAAGTAGTAACTGGTCTATACTTCTCCTTCCGGTTATATCCTAGCAACTTTGGTATGAATACACATGACTAAACTTTTGCTGATTTAATTGTCTGTGTACTGTGCTTAGCTGTGTCTGTGTCGTGTCTGACTCTTGCAACCCCATAGACTCTAGGCTGCCAGGCTCCTCTGTCCATGGGATTCTCCAGGCAAGAATACTGGAGTGGGTAGACATTTCCTTCTCCAGGGGATCTTCCCAACCCAGGAATCAAACCTGGGTCTCCTGCATTGCAGGCGGACACTTTACTGACTGAGCTACAAGGGAATCTTTAGACTGAAGCAATGTGAGAACGGTATGCTTCAGCTTCAGGCCTTAAGACGTTCAATATAGAAGGTTTCTAGACACACTGTTTCTGCTTCCTCTTTTTTTTTTTTTTTTACTTGTCTTAGTCTACTCACAGGTACAAGGTATTAGTCTCCTAACAGAATGTTATATGATCAATAGGCGCTTTCAAGATGTATTTCTAAACAGACTGTTGCCTAGCTATATGTAAGTCTGCTGAGAAATTTTACAACATAACTTTTTCTCCTTTTCTAGCTTTAGTGACATATAGATGACATATAACACTGTATAAATTTGAGATGTACAATGTGATGATTTGACACTCACATACTGTGAAATGATTGGTGAGGTGAAGTCGCTCAGTCGTGTCCGACTCTTTGCAACCCCGTGGACTGTAACCTACTAGGCTTCTCAGTCCATGGGATTCTCCAGGCAAGAATACTGGAGTGGATTGCCATTTCCTTCTCCAGAGGATCTTCCCAACCCAGGGATCGAACCCAGGTCTCCCGCATTGGAGGCAGACGCTTTAACCTCTGAGCATCAACACTTCTAGCACTTCACATAATTACCATTATTTGATGTGTAGTGAGAACACTTAAAGAAAGCTGAGCACCAAAGAATTGATGCTTTTGAACTGTGGTGTTGGAGAAGACTCTTGAGAGTCCCTTGGACTGCAAGGAGATCCAACCAGTCCATTCTGAAGGACATCAGCTCTGGATGTTCATCGGAAGGACTGATGTTGAAGCTGAAACTCCAATACTTTGGCCACCTGATGCAAAGAGCTGACTCATTGGAAAAGACCCTGATGCTGGGAAAGATCGAAGGCAGGAGGAGAAGGGGACGACAGAGGATAAGATGATTGGATGGCATCACTGACTCAATGGACATGGGTTTGGATAGACTCCGGGAGTTAGTGATGGACAGGGAGGCCTGGCGTGCTGCGGTTCATGGGGTTGCAAAGAGTCAGACACGATTGAGCGACTGAACTGAACTGAGAACACTTAAGATACAGTCTGTTAGCAACTTTAAAGTATATAACCTGGTCTGTTGACTATAGTCCCGTGCTGCACGTTAAATTCCTAGAACTTGTTCAGCTTGTAACTGGAAGTGAGCATCCTCTATACATGATGGTTTCCTTACATAGTACTAGTCTTCCTAAGCCAAAAAGTATTACATACTCATAATCTTCTCACCCTCCAAAATATTCAGAAACCTTGTCATTATTTTACATTTAGAGGAACGTAAGAAATAAAATAAATGTCCTAAAGTCCTATCTTGATAATCAACAGTATAAATGAACACTCAGCTGTTCTAGGTACTGGGGATGCAAAGAAAAGGCTTGTCCTCAAGAGCTTCAGAATCTTCAAATCAAGTTGCAAACATAAAAATGAGAACGGAGCAACAAAGGAACAGTGTACTGTCACACGATGGCATAGACCGAAAGGTAGTCGGGAGTTCCGAGAAACAGGAAAATACAGAGGTCTGGGCATCGCAAACAGTGGCAGCACAGGAATGTTGGAATTCAAGAGAAGGGGGTAGATTAGAAAATCAAAAAAGAAGGATGACTAGTCTAGGCAGGAAGTTTAGGCAAGAAGAATGGCCTGAGCAAGATCTTGGGGTAGAGGATCTCATGGTAGGTTTGGGAAAGTGATGGGAGCCAGTATTTAAAGTGTTATGTCTTTGAAAGCTTCACAGACCTCAGTTAGCTAGAGAAACGGATCTAGTTTAATTCATTTCACATGATCTACTAGAAAGTACTGAGTCAGCAAGCAGTGCTAGACTTGTCTCAGTTTTAAGAAAAACAGATGAATAAAGCTTACAAGGGAAACTTAACATTGCTGTGATCATTCTTGAATGACTATATCCACCAAACGACTTTTATTTATTTATATATGCTATGACAAAATCTTTACATTAAAAAGTATACTCTAATTTACTAGATGGTATAGATTCTGGACTGAAGACTCAGAAAAGAATAAAGTGTGACGAATATCAACACACTCCATTTAAGTTCCTCACTGGGTTCATTGAGAATGTACAACCCTGGGACAGTGACTAAATGAATTTTGAATGCAAATCATTGACGTGTGCCGGGAGCCAGAGTGAGGAATCCCACCCGTGATAGAGTCATGTGGCAGACTCAGATGGCAGAGCAATTTGAGTCTTCGGATTTCTCCCTGTTTTTTCCTGAGCATGTACCCCCCAAAATAAGAATTTGTCTGTTTTCCCACTATTTTCTGACAGTTTCTCAGAAAAAAGTCAATTCAGAGCTTTAGTTTCCTGCATTTGAAAGGAGTGTTTCAGCCCACCCCCCCCCCCACCTTTGATAACACTCTAGCCTGCCTGCAGGATGCGTACAGCTGCGCATGTGATTGTTTGAGGCCTCCTGACCTCAGGAGGCACAGGAAGCTTAAAACATCCTAGGAATGTAGGGGCTTCCGAGGAGTCATAATCATTAGAATAGGACTGATTAAAGGTTTCATTTTTTGAGCCAATACTTGCTGCCAAATTTTCATATCTTATATAGTTGGTATATAGAAAAACAGGTAGTAGACCTGGTATTAGCAATATTAGATCTTTGAGTAAGTACTTTCTTTGTTATAACTCACTGCACCCTTTTTCTACAGGAATGTAACTTTATTTAGTATTTTGAGGGTAATGCAGAGTAAAGAAAAAACTTCTAGGGAAAAGGAGTTTTCTGGTTGATAGACAATTACCCAGGAAGAGAGCCATAAAAATGTTAACAGGCCTCTTGGCCAGAAGATAATGTAAACCACCTGAGACCTTTTGTAAACAAGAGAGTATGCAAAAAACAAAGCCTTGTCTCAATGAGGGTCCTGGACTGCTGCCTCTGCATAACTCTGCATATTCCGTTAGGTACAACTTGGGGTATATAAGCTGATTTTGAAAAATAAAGTTTGGGGAGTCTTGCACCAATGCTGGGCTTACCCCGTGTCTTATTTTCTCTAATTTCTGGCTGAATTCCCATCTGGGGTGTGGAGGCTCTCCATGTCTACTTACCTGTCCCAGCTGCTAAGATCTGTAAGAGAGAGAGCCCAGGGCGGGGCACTCTCCGATATTCAAACGGACGCCGGTGGCCTAACGTAGATGGTGCAAGCTCCTTGTCTGGAACTTGATTGGCTTTCCATGTAAACCAAGTTATTCAGCCTTCTTTTCTCCATCTGAATTTTCCTACTATACTATTATTTCCTAATCTATTCTTATATTTCTAAATAAATAAGTTTTTCCTTGCCCACGCCGTCCCCGATTCGAATCACCCTGGATCCACCGGAGCTGGACCCCGGCAGACGTGCTTAATGAAAATCATCTCTTACAATTCTTTCTTTTAAAAGCACACACACACACACACACACACACACGTGCGCACGCACGTGTTTGCCAAGTGTGCTCCAGAATTTTTCTCCAGTTTATCCTTCCCACAGCTACTTTTCTCCAGCCAGGTTCTCTCTCTGCTCTATTCCTGTACCTTTTTCAAGCTCCAACCTTGTCTAACACATCCACTTTCCCCCCTACACCAAGCTGTCTTTTCCACTCTGATCTCAGCACTCAATTCAAGATTTATCCAATTCAATAAGCACTTCCTTATTCTCTGCAATCCACACTGTCCTTAGTTTGCTTACATTTAGTATATTGTTTTACTTACACCTGGTTTTCCTCTTCACTGTATAAGTTCTTTTTAACCGATTTTAGTCTCAGCTTAATGGTAAACTACACAGTAGGGACATCTACTATGGCTTGTGAAATTCACAATAATTAATGTGACTGATTCATTTAACAAATATGCATCGTAACCTATTTTGTGCCAGGCAAGGCAATGAAGGTACAGTAAGGAAACCTACAGACATGGTTCCCGCTCCCTGAAATGTATGATCTCAAGGCTGTAAGTCAGAGTCATTCTTCACTTATGGGCCCTATTATTCCTATTTGCCTTGAGTGTCCACTCCTTGTCACTCCAGCAATCTTTCTCCTTCATTTCCAAATCGAAACCCATTCTAGGATCTCTTTTAAGGTACTGTGCACATAGAGTGTGGGCTTCCCAGGGGCACTAGCGGGAAAGAACCCGCTTGCCAACACAGATGATGTAGAACATGCAGGTTCGATCCCTGGGTCAGGAAGATCCCCTGGAGGAGGGCATGGCAGCCCACTCTAGTGTTCTTGCCTGGAGAACTCCACAGACAGAGGAGCCTGGTGAACTACAGTCCATAGGGTTGCAAAGAGCTGGACACAACTAAAGTGACTTACCCTGCACGCCCTTTGAATGCACTTATTAAATGAGTTAAGTATGGCTAAAAATGTCATATACCTATGAATTGTGAGGAAACAACTATCACAAATCAAGAGCAATAAGAAATGTTAAATGTACAAAACCGAGCTTCTCCAGTCGCTCAGCAGTAAAGAACCTTCCTGTATGCAGGAGATATGGTTTGATCTCTGGGTGAGGAATATTGCCTGGAGAAGGGCATGGAAACCCACTCCAGTATTCTTGCCAGGAAAATCCCATGGACAGAGGAGGCTGGTGGACCATGATCCATGGGGTTGCAGAGAGTTGGAAACGACTGAAGTGACTGAGCATGCAAACACATACAAACCACTCATAGCATCAGCTAACTGCAAATAAAACCATTCTTTTTTTACCTGTTTTAAAAATGAAAGGGACCACCAATATCTACCTAGCAAAACCACATCTCTGTACCACATAACTGTACTTCCTTTTAAAAATATTTTGACAGCCAGTAAAAGAAAGAGCAAGAGAACCCAGTTTGGATACATTTAAAATAGAGTGCTAAGAAATAATTGTCTAAATTTGAAGCATTGTCATAATAAGCCCAGAGTTTTCCTCTATCCAAATGGGATGGGTCCAAATGTGGACACAGCCACAGACATTTCAAAGCATCTTCTAGTTCTCAGCCTTTCTGAGCGGATGCTGAGTGTCTAGAGTTTGTCTCACCTGGTGGCATAGTTCTTCCCACTGCCTCTGCAGAAGCTCCATGCGTTCGTTAAGGATGGAGATATCATCTGCGCTGATGTAAGCACAGAGAGCCTTCTTCAGCTGTGTCAGCTGTGCCAAGTCATCTGTCCAGCTCCCAACTGCGTTTTCCAATTCCTAGATTTTTTTTTTTAAAGGAAAGCACAAAACTTGAATACCCATGGGCATCTGTCATCACCAATTTCTCAAGTGTATTTGAAATCCCCTCTTGATGTCTCTGGGCTTCCAGGTGGCACCTGGGAATGCAGCAGACATGAGGCTCGAGTTTGATCCCTGGGTCAGAAAGATCCCCTGGAGGAGGGCATGTCAACCCTGTATTCTTGCCTGGAGAATGCCATGGACAGAGGAGTCTGGCAGGCTAGAGTCCACAGGGTCGCAAAGAGTTGGACACAATGAAAGTGACTTGTCACTGGCACTTGATGTCATTACCTTTCCATTCCGTTCTATTTGAACACCAAACTGGTACCTATTGGGTTGGTCAAAAAGTTCATTTAGGTTTTTCCATCAGATGTTATGAAAAAATCTGAATGAACTTTTTGGCCAACTTAACACTTTATTTACTTCCTACATAATCTGATAATTTGCCAGGTTCTTCTGATACAGTACCAGGTTGCTTGCAGAATCTTTCCTAACTGGAAATGAGATCTATTTTCCACTTCACTGACCACTTCTGATTGTCTTTCCTAGTTCAAGTTTCATCACCATATTGATCTTACTTTTAAAATCAGCTTTATAAAATCCTTTACCTTTGTCTCAAGTGACTGATCATGTTTGTGAAATACTTTTTAAAAATCCAAACTACTAGATTTAACTCTCATCTTCAAACACTATCAATTGTTACAGACTTATTGATTCCCTGTAGCTAAAACGATGTGTTGCTGGTATTACTTGATTTAAAATAATGAATTGAATATGTTTACTGCAGAAGAAGAGAGATTGTTCAGTTACTGGTAAAATATGTATTTTGTCCTTTTGGGGAATAATTTCAGGAAAAAAATCCATATAACAATATTTGAATGTTTTTTCAACAGTTTTTGCAATGCTTGGAACAGATGACTAGTTTTACAATTTGTATATCTTGCTTTTTGCCAGCTGTTGATGTTTTTAGATTTCAGCTAATTTTGTTCATGAACAGAATATTTCACATGGCTTTTACCTTCTCTTTTGTCTCATCAAACAGGAGACAAGTTTCCAAGGGCAAAGGCAATTAACGGTAGTCTGAGGCTACTTCTCAGGCAATTTAAGCAAACTAGGTTTTAGCCAGAATTTTCTAGATAATTGCTTTGTTTTGCTGCTAAGGTGGTTTGGGGGAAAGAGTAGCAGAAAGCTGGACCGAAATGCATCCTTCTAATCTCCAAACTAAATAGCAGGGCGTGTTTGTAAGCGTTGTGTATTTTGGGACCCAAGGACCCATGGACAGTGTTTGGCTGAAAGACCAAACCACCTGGGAGTATTATTTTTGCAGCCTTTCTGTTTGTATCTGTAGTCATATTAAACTGCCATATCGATGTAAAGATTTTCTTCTTTTTTATACCAGTTTCCAACTCCACCCCAAACTCAAATATCAGATTTGGTGTATGGGTTTAAGATAGAAACACCACCACCAGGGACCAACTATTAGAGACTCATGGACTCCATTTTAGATGTTTGTGTGATAAAAATAAGCCTTTGGATTCAGGAAACTCTGATAATTACCAACTTTGAAAAGTTATTAAACTTCTAGCTACTTCATTTTCTACATCTATAGAAGGGAAATAACAGACTGTCCTCAGGAGCTTTGCGTTCATGCCAACTGAGATAACGCCAGTCAGCTGTGGGCACACAGGGGCCCACTAAATGCCCATTCCTGTCTGTTGAAAGTTTTCTTTAATCATTTGTCATAGATTTACAGTCAAAGACTTAAATATTTTTTAATCTTTGCATAGTACTGACTTTGCATCTCTAGATAATATTTCACTCCCTTATCACTCATGACATAAGTACACTACCTTTGTTTTTCCTAAATCTGCCTCTTTTCAGTTTCAAAGATCATCTTCACATTTTAATACTGGAGAAAAATCCTTATATCTACTGTTTTTAATGATTTTTGGACTTCTTTAAAAATTAATCTTTCCTGAGTCTTCCCTGGTTGTCCAGTGGCTAAGACTCTGAGCTCCCAATGCAGGGGACCTGGGTTCGATCCCTGGTCAGGGAACTAGATTCTACATGCCTCAAATAGAGATCCTGTGTGCTACAACTAAGATCTGGTGCAGCCAAAGAAATAAATAAATCTTTTTTTTTTAATTAATCTTTCTTAAAGGCTTCTGACTTCTTAGACAAAGTGAAACAGAGAACTTCTGATCAAAATCTAAATCATTTATATCTATGTGAAGTTTTAAACAAAGTCACTCCAGTGCAGTAATTGACAAATGACCTGGAGAACATGAGAACATGTTTCATTGGAGGGAAAAAGCATCTTTAAAGATAACTTTATTTTGATCTGCATATTGCTCAGCAGAGAACTGCTGTCTTGGCACTTGACTTGGCTACACAGGAGTGAATGGAACAAATCCTGCAGACACTAAACCATGTTGGTCTCACTGAATGCCCCGTGCAGGGAGCAGCCTGTATTAGCTACTGATTGGCTGCCAAGTGCCATTTGAGGTGTTGATCACAATCTCTAAATTGATAGGGCCCTGAAGATACAAGGACTGTGTGTCTCAAGGCAGTAAGTGAAAGCAGCTACTTATAGTTCCTGTTTTTCTTACAGAAAAAAGCCTAGAGGGTAGGTTGTGTTTCTCCAAGGACCATGGTCTACAGAATTTCTATGTTGCCGAGCCTCACTCTTCTATATGTGAACTAGACTCTTCTGCTGAATGACTGCCCAGTGTGGATGGTTTAGAAGGATTGTCTTTATTGCTCTTAATCTAGGCTTTAAATGTCTTTTAATGTTGTGTTTTACATTTTCATTGACTTAGTCTTGGTAATCCATAAACTAGTCTATAATTTCATCAACTGCAATAAATCAATAAGCAAGTTTCACCAGAGTTGCCTGCCCTAATGCAAGATACCAGATACTTGCACCAACATGTAGACAATTACAGGAACTCAACTAAATTATGCTTTCAAAGGCATCACACTAGAAGCACAAGAAAGTGGAAGTGTTAGTCCGTCAGTTGTGTCTATCTCTTTGTGACTCCATGGATCATAGCCTGCCAGGCTCTGTCTGTGGAATTCTCAAGGCAAGAATACTGGAGTGGGTAGCCATTTGCTTCTCTAGGGCATCTTCCCAACTCAGGGATCGAACCCTGGTCTTCTGCATTGCAGGCAGATGCTTTAACATCTGAGCCACCAGGGAAGCCCAGAAGCACAGGTAGGTGACAGTGAAAAGCTTAGTCCAGTGGCTTACCTTGCAGCACATCTGCTCCGCGTGGAGCTCTTCGTGATGATCTGGGAGAGGCTGGGAAAGCCTCTTTTTGAAAGTTCGTAGTTTCTCCAGAGAATCAGCTATTCCGTTCTCACATTTTTCCCAGTCCTAGAATGGGCAGAGAAAGACATTTTAAGGAATAGGAAGTTAGAAAACAAGAAAAACCTTCTTCTCAACTCCCAGACAATGGATTAAAGTTACACTGATGAGTACTGCAAAGGTGTCCACATCCATAGCCATGGGAATCAGTAACAAAAGAGCTGAGCTCCAAACTTTTCTCATTATCTGCGTGACTTCAAGCGGTGAGGCGCTGTCTCAGTGTTCCTTACGAAAACTGAAATAACACAAACTCTCAGAAATTGTGGGAGAATGCAAGGAAACAATAGGTGTCAAGATGTCAAGGACAATGCCCAGAATATTATGAGTTTTCCGAAATGTTTTCTGCATCCACACCTGTCTGCAGAGGTAAGAGTATAAACACACTACTTTGCCTCTCTCCTAAGCCCACCCATAACTGCACTCATGTCTCTATTATCTCAACACACTATAAGGGGCAGAAAAGAGGATATGGAATCTCTTTCAGGGTGAAAATACATATTAGGTAAGAAGAGTGATATGAAATGTAAAGGTAATATAAACCTGGCTCTGATTCAGTGCAATACATAAACTGTATGAACTCAAGCAAAAAAAGTAAAGGAAGAGAGAATTCAAAATTTTTAAATGTACATCTTATATGCCAGTACGGATCAGTACTCTGAAGGAGAATGTAACAGGTAAAGAGGTAGAGTATTGGGACTTCCCTGGTAGTCTAGGGGGTAAGACTATGCTCCCAATGCAAGGGGCCCAGGTTTGATTCCTGGTCAGGAACTAGATCCCCGCATGCCACAGCTACAGATCCGCATGCTGCAACAAAGACTGACAATCTAGCAACTAAGACCCAGAGCAACCAAACAAGTTAATTAATTAAAACAAAAGAGGTAAGAACATGGTGGTGAAGAATGTGGTAGATCTCTGCTGCTGCTGTTGTTAAGTCGCATCAGTCGTGTCCGACTCTGTGCGACCCCGTAGATGGCAGCCCTCCAGGCTCCCCTGTTCCTGGGATTCTCCAGGCAAGAACACTGGAGTGGGTTGCCATTTCCTTCTCCAATGCATGAAAGTGAAAAGCAAAAGTGAAGCCGCTCAGTTGTGTCCGACTCTTAGAGACCCCGTGGACTGCAGCCTACCAGGCTCCTCCATCCATGGGATTTTCCAGGCAAGAGTACTTGAGTGGGGTGCCATTGCCTTCTCCTAGGTGCTGACAAAAGAAAGCATACATGCTGTGGCGTGTTTCAGAATATTACACACCATCGGTAACAAAGGTTACCTCTAGGAAAGATACTAGGAATTGGATTTGAGTGGTAGTATCATGTAGGGGAAATTTAATTTTTTTTACTCTTTGTACTTCAGTTCTTACCTGAATTTTTTTTCAGATACATGACTTCTTGGGTAATTAAAAAAAGAAGAGTAAAAGAGAAAAAAAAAAGAGAGAGAGAGAGAGCAACCATGAAGGAGACCTGATTCTTTACAGCACCCCATGTACAAATACGAGAAGGCAATGGCACCCACTGCAGTACTCTTGCTTGGAAAATCCCATGGATGGAGGAGCCTGGTGGACTGCAGTAAATAGCCCACATCCGAGGTCTCTGTGCCAATTAAATTCAACTCAACAAACCTCCTTCAGTTTGTCTGATACTCTACACTCCTGGCCTCCCCTCCCCCTCCCACAACTTATATTACTGAGTTCCAGAGACAATTTGAGTTGTTTTTAGTCATCAGCCTCGTGCCAAATCCTGCTACATTTCTCTTCTCATTATTCTTTGGACTATCTTTCATCACCAGTCTTTTCCTGTCTGAGTTCTTTCTATCTTTTCTTCTGATGTCTTATTTTCACCATAGCAACACACAGTTGCTATTTCAACTGCCTTCTTTGAGACATAATGGCCACCTTACCTCCTTGCTCATAATGTCTTTTGGTTTCTAAATGAACTGACAGTTTGGCCCAAACTTTTCATTTTTTAAAAAAATTCCTCAGGGAACTTCCTAGAGTATATAACCACATTCCTTCTTCCCATTGACCAGAAAGAACAAAAACAAAACCCAAAAGTCCCAGCTGTCTGTTTTGGACAGAATCGTTCCAATTCCCCTTTATTAAAATATCTCGGTGTTCCCAGGCTATGCTTAGTTCATCAACGCTAAGCACGGTTAGAGCAGATAACAGATTCTCTTTCTGCTTAAGCTGAACAACATTCTCAATTAAATCATCTCACATACTGAAATCTCTCAACATGTGGGCAAGAAATGTTCACGATCTAAAAAGAGAAAAGGTCAGCTTTTATTCTTCATAACAGAATTAAGAGGTAATAGTGAAGGTGGTAAACATACAAGGCATAGAATTATGATGACTATATTTCTGGTGTAGTTATTCAGCATTCAATTAAAAGCGAAAATAGGTAAGCATCATGGCTGTGGTAAAAAGATACAGTAACATGAGACTGTATAAACATTAGAATTTAGCTCCATAAATTCTTTCTTAGGCAAATAGGATCTAATGTTTAATCCAAAAATGAAAAATACAACTTTATCAAGAGAATAGGGATTCTCCTTTCCAAAGATGGATTAGATGCTAAAGCTATAACCAAGAGTTTTACTAAATGAATTATAAGGAAATAACTAAATGTTAAGGTCTGCAAACATTTATCAAAGCAGATATTTTATATGTCAACGAACAACAAACAAGGAAAGCAAATGAAATGACTCAGCCATCTCATCTTAGTAAGTCTTAGAAATGTGTCCAAAAGTCAATCACAAATAAAGAAAAAATATATGATTAACATGCTCTCTACAGAATGATTTACAATGTTTTTAATCCTTTACTGAAAGCCAAAAAAGAAGAAAAAAGAATTAGGCATATCGTATTACTGATGAATTGTGCTGTGTGCAAATAATGATTCTCTAACATATGTTGGGTGGCATTTTTGATTCATTGCTTCCTGCACAGAAGGTAATGTATTATTCAATAAAATTCAGTAGAAAAATAAATGAGTGTGCAAACATTAAGTATTCAGAGAAAAAAAAGCAAAATGTGTTTTATTAACTTTATTATTATTACCTTTCATCCAAAAACGGACAGGCCAAATTTAATAAATGATCTCATTAAAGTGCTGGTGATTATCAATGTATATAAAACTTTGGTATTTAGTCATGTTCGGTTTCAAGATGTTAATAATATCGACAATAATTACCATCATTTGTTGAGTACTCAGTATGTACCAAGTATTTTGATACATAATTCACTTTCATTATTTCATTAAATCTTCACAAGGTCTTAGAAAGAGATGTGATCTACAGATTAGGAAAATGAGGCTTTGATAGGTTGAGTTCGCCAGGTTACCTTGTTTCTCATGGTTTTAACTTGGGCTTATCTGAGTTTAGAGCCCCATATCTTCATTCAACTGCTGATTTAATTGTGTCTTATGCAAAGAATTGGAAAGTGAGGGAGAAAAGCGACCGAGGATGAGATGGCTGGATGGCATCACGGACTCAATGGACATGAGTCTGAGTGAACTCCGGGAGTTGGTGATGGACAGGGAAGCCTGGCGTGCTGCGATTCATGGGGTCGCAAAGAGTCGGACATGACTGAGCGACTGAACTGAACTGAACTGGAGAAAAGCACATTGTGGGAGGTCTGATAGATCTACATTTTCCTAAACTTTCGGTATGATCAGCATGCTGTCTGTATCCAGCTACAGGCTTAATATACCTCCTGGAGATTTTATCTTACAGCAACCTGCTTGGAAAAGCTAAGATCAAATCAAGAGTGTCTTCTTGGATAGTTTTCCCTTGCTATAAAAGAAGAGATAACAATCTCAAAAACCACTTTAGAGTTTTAGATTAGGGAGTAGAATCTGCTCTTTGCATTCTTGTCTGGATTTATAAAGTCATCTCATGGCTTCTGGCCTAGCACTGACCATGAATCAAGAGTTCATCCCTTGGACGGTCTTATTAGATTTAAAACTACTTTGTTGGGGGATTTTCCTGAAAGACAAACTGCTGAAGATTGGGAAACTTTTCCCGTTGAGGCAAGACAGGACAAAGTCTTAAACGAGACACAAGGGATCAAAATACTGCAAGGTCTGATGTAATGATCAGCATTATTTGATTCACAGGATAATGACACTGACTATTGCAAGGGCGTTTTAAACCACATGAGGCCTGTAGGAGGGAAGAGCTGAACTTACCTGCAGCAAGCCAGCCAGTTTTTTCTTCTGCTCCTCCAGACACACACTTGCTGACTTCCATTTCTCTTGGATCTCAGCGAGTTCAGCCTGCAGGGTGGCCTCAGCCCCGCTGCGGCCGAAAGCAGAAGCTGCTTGCCAGCCTCCACGGTGAGGATGTAGCTGCCTTGTTGCCGCAGGAACACTTTTTCTTTGAACTGAAAGGAACCGGAGATTTTTTACTTTCTCATTCTTCTCTTCACCATATCCCCGTTGTAAGTGTTTTTAAACAATCCTAAATTTCTGCATCCATAACATGCCTTTTTTTACCCCAAAGCTTTACTGACCCTATACTTTGGGCCCAAGTGAAGGAACATATAAATAAATGAGAATTCCACAGACAGGGCTTAGTTTCTGTTGCCAACTTTTAAACAGTCATGATGCAGCAGGAAGACTTCTCTATGAGGCTGATGCAAAGAGACACAGAGGGACATCTGACCCACTTGGAGAGCACAGTGAGGCTTCTTCAAGAGGCAAAAGCTTCATGAGTCTTGAAAGACACAGAGATACAGCCAGATGAAGAAGGATCTGGTGTGAAGAGGCCAGGAGTCAAGGAGAGAACACCTTCCGCATAGAGAAATGAGGATGGGCAAACCCACGCGACAGGATAAATTATGAGGCGTTCAGGACACTGGACTCAGTTGTCAGTGGCTAGAATGTAGGATGTCTATAAGTGAGTGGTATAAGATAAGGCAAGACCAGACCTCGAAGAGGAGATTGATTTTTACAGTAAAAGTGACTGAGATTCATGGAAGACTATTAAGCCATCAGGTAGAAAATGGAGTGGAAGAAGGTCAGATATCAGATACCCTAAGACACGTTAGGGTTTATCTGGTGGTTCAGTGGTGAAGAAAGTGCCTGCCAATGCTCGAGACGCAGGTTTGATCCCTGGGTTGGGAAGATCCTCTGGAGAAGGAAACGGCAATCCACTCCAGTATTCTTGCCTGGAGAATGCTATGGACAGAGGAGCCTGGTGAACCACCGTACATGGAGTTGCAAGAGAGTGAGTCAGCATGATTTAGAGACTAAACAACAATAACAAAGAGGTTAGGAAGTGCTTGCCTACCTAGGGAAGAAATCATGCCCACCGAATCTAAGCAGTGGCAGTGGGGATGAAGACTTGAGGGATATAAGATGCAAGAAGTGCGAGAAAAAAGAAGAGTAGAGCTCTAGAAGGGCTCTAGGGTTGCTGATGAATACAGACCAGTGACAACATTTCCTTGGTTTGGACACATGGAATGGACTGGGGAGAGTGGTTTGTTCAGGGATCATAGATGCTATTGGAACCCACCAAGTATCGTATGTCTGTGATGCAGAAAAAGCTAAAAGGTGGCTGGATGCATGAGTTGGAGGCTCAGGAGGTGAATATGACCAGAAGATCCAAAGTGACCCTTCTCTGCTGGTAGGGAGTTGCGGAGCCATGTGCAGAGATGGCGTTTCCCAGAGAATCGAGGAGGAGACAGGAAGCAGAGAATGACCTTTAAGAAAGAAAAGCTCACGAAATATCCTGGGAGGGACCGATGAGAGGATGAGGAGGTCTCTATTAAGAGGCTGGAGTCCCAAACTCCCAGGTGGTGAAAGTAAGGGGAATGGACAAACAGCCCACCCAGGGCTGACCCTTTCACCTTTTCTGGAATATTTAAGGTTCATGTTTAAGCGGCTCAGGAGTGAAATATGTATTATCAATGCCAGGTTTTCCTGTCCTTGCCACTGCATTTCCATCCACACTGGGACTCACTGAGCTGCCGAGAGGGCTTTGGGGGTGAAGTCTTTGAAGAAGCTGGGACTTTCACTGTTAAATATGGACTCTGTAATGGATCATTTTGTATATTTTTGCGGACATTTGAGAACAAGGCTTGTCATTCCGGTGTCACTCTAGAATCCTGAAGAACCGGGGTTAGGGTAAAGCATGCAGTGAACACACAGAAGAGGTTTAAAAACTGCCTGCTTTGCACCTTACCTGCACTTGATCAAAGAGGGCCCTCGCTTGCTGCAGTGGTATCCGGACACTCCCCAGATCACTGACGGGCAGACAGGACACCTCCACCAGCCATTTACGGAGCTTTTCCGCCATCTCCCTGTAGCGCTGCCACTGGTGGATCTGGCTGTCGATGATGCCCGCCTCTGCTGGGCCCGGCGGATCACCCCCTGCCATTGATTACTGAGGAGGGTCAATTTCAGGTTGAACTCATCCCTGGTGAAGAAATAATCACATAAGGAAAACCACTGTTACCCTGATGAAAGTGTTGTGAAAGTGTTAGCCGCTCAGTCGTGTCCAACTCTTTGCCACCACATGCACTATAGCCCACCAGGCTCCTCTGTCCATGGAATTCTCCAGGCCAGAATACTGGAGTGTGTAGCCATTCCCTTCTCTAGGGGATCTTCCTGACTCAGGGATCAAACCCAGGTATCTTGCACAGAAGGCAGATTCTTTACCATCTGAGCCACCAGCGAAGCCCTATCTAGGACAGAGGTCTTCATATATCATGCTATGATCTACTGTCAGCTCTACTGAATGTAATTTAAAAAATTAAAAACCAGTTAAACTATCAGTCCACCAGGACCTCCCTGGTGGCTCAGATGGTAATGCGTCTGCCTACAATGCAGGAGACCTGGGTTCAATCCCTGGGTTGGGAAGATCTCCTGGAGAAGGAAATGTCTATCAATTCCAGTATTCTTGCCTGGAGAATCCCATGGACGGAGGAGCCTGGTGGGCTACAGTCCATGGGGTTGCAAAGAGTCAGACATGACTGAGCGACTTCACTTTGACTTTATCAGTTTGCAAACAGTGTGTCAGAATAGGTAGACATGTCTGTAAGGTCACTGTCATTCACTCTGAGTGCATGAAAGGGGACAGAACATAAGACAGCAGCTTCAGTGGGAATGACCCCCTGGACACGCCCATCACAACATATGCAGCACGTGACAGCACCTTATGTATGCCATAGAAGGAGAAAGTGAAGAGACCAGCTACAATTATGAACCGCTTTGGATGAACAAAACTGGGTTATTTTAGCTAGAAATCATAAACCACTTAAATAAAATTATGTTGTTTAAAAATACTTAAAAAACTGTACTCCATAAACTCTCACTAAGACAGCCCTAATCTTTAGCAAATTATTTCACATTCTAAAACATCTCTCTACATTTTAAGCCCACTTTACTCGTTCTTGGAAAAATGTAAACTGTCATCATTTTTTTTAAATTAATTTTTATTTTTTAGTTTGTTTTGCTTTACAATACTGTATTCGTTTTGTTACACATTGACATGAATTAGCCATGAGTGTACATGAACTCCCAATCCCAACCCCCACCTCCACCCTCCCGCCCCACACCCTCTCTCTGGATTATCCCCGTGCATCAGTCCCCAGCATCCTGCATCCTGCATGAAACCTGGACTGGCAATTCGTTTCGCTTATGACTGTCATCATTTTTGAATAAAGATTGTCCATATACTTAGAGACATTAAATTTTATTTAAGCTTTCTCAATATCAGGCTGACTAATCTCAGAACTTTTAGTTGTTTCTTTCTACCTCTGTGTTTCCTAACTTTAAAAAATGTTGGTAGTTCTTTTTTTTTAATTATGTTTTCTTTAGCAGCCAACTGTGGCTCTAGAACTGGTTTGTCCAGTATCAAATAGACTGTAGTAGACTATAGTGCCAGTCACATATTTTAGTACTAAAGTGTAACATTACTTGCTCTTTCTCTATTTTACTCATTTTGCTTTTCTTTCCTCTTATGGATGGGTTCTAATCTGAATTAGATTTATTATTCTGGACTCCAATATTCTTGATGTATTACATAGGGCTACTATAAACTTGGGTTTCCCTGGTGACTCAGACAGTAACGAACTCGCCAGCCAATGCAGGAGATTTAAGAGACATGGGTTCCATTTCTGGGTTGGGATGATCCCCTGGAAAACGGAGTGACCACTCACTCCAGTATTGCCTGGAGAACTCCATGGACAGAAGAGCCTGGAGGGCTACAGTCCATGGGGTCACAAAGAATTGGACATGACTGAGAGACTAACACACACACTAAACCTTTGATTTTGTAACTAAATGTGTTATTCAGTGCTTCTGTTTTTGAAAGAAAATTCTGATGTTTATCATCTATTTGCAATAGAACTAAATATGATGAATTAAAAAGTAATAACAGCTAAATATCACTGTTTGCAAACAGTGAGTGTATCAGAATAGGTGGACATATCTGTAAGGTCAAATATGATGAATTATGTTCATGACACTTCCTTAAAAGATGCAAGCATTCGTCATCTCTGACAACATCTAACTCCAGGACTTGAGGATGTTCTGTAAAAATGAAGAGTAACATGCATATTGTTTCCCTATCGACTAGCATTCAGGGTCTCTCTGGAGCCTCATCTTCCCTTTGTAGAACCAAGCTGTCCAGAGCTATCTGACAGCATGAGGAACTACTCAAAACATGACACTGGGCTCAGTGCTGAACCGGAACTCTCAAAAACAAAACATATAAACAAACTTTAAAACACAGTACATTGGTAATCTAGGACCTCTCTTATTTGTCAACATGCTCTCATCTGAAATTTTTTTTTTTCCGCTAGCAATGTTCAAAATTATCCTCAGGTCCAATCCTCATATTTTCATCTCCTTGGTGTTTTTCCCTGCTAACATTTAAAATTAATAGATGTTGGCTTGCACATGAATTTTAAATTTTATTTTACTTAATGATGTGAGCGTTTGTAATATTGTCACAGAGAAGGGAGGATAAAGCAAAAGATAAGTTGATTGCATTTGAATATGTCTCATTCTAAAGGCCTTAAATTCTTAGTTAAGCTCACATTTAAGTTTGACTTCCTTGGAATAAATATGGCATCAAATTTTGTTGTTCCAAGTTTAACCATGAAAATCTTTCATGTACTTCCAAAGAAATATCCACTTAAGACTAAAATTGGTTCCAAAACATGAAAAAAAAAAAAGACACACACACTCTTAATCAAAATAATGATTTATTTTCTATTTTGGGCGGGGGAGGACTAAGTTAATTATAATCACAACTAGACTCTTGAGAGTCCCTTGGACTGCAAGGAGATCCAACCAGTCCATTCTAAAGGAGATCAGCCCTGGGTGTTCTTTGAAAGGACTAATGCTAAAGCTGAAACTCCAATACTTTGGCCACCTCATGCAAAGAGTTGACTCATTGGAAAGACTCTGATGCTGGGAGGGATTGAGGGCAGGAGGAGGAGGGGATGACAGAGGATGAGATGGCTGGATGGCATCACCGACTTGATGGACAAGAGTTTGGGTGAACTCTGGGAGTTGGTGATGGACAGGGAGGCCTGGCGTGCTGCGATTCATGGGGTTGCAAAGAGTCGGACACGACTGAGTGACTGAACTGAACTGAACTGAGCTGGTCCTAATTATGGAAAAGACATACAAATGTGATAAAAGAAATGAGGTTTGTATTCCAAATATCACCATAGAAAATTGAATGGGTAGAGTAAATATTGTTCCTAGGAAAGGTAACATAGGACGAAGCTGCCAATTCACATACCATAAATCTAAAAAGGGGTTAGATTTTACCTCTGCATTTTAAATACAGAGATACTTTGCTAAGTAATAAAGAGAAGGCAGGGTTTCAGACTGAGTGTAATCTGACTTAAGGTAGCAAACCATTTCCAAATCATGGTAAGGGAAACCTGGCTTTTCCTGAGTAAAAACCAGATACAGGAGGGCTAGACTTGATTCTGTTGCCACTTAGTTATGTGACCTTGGTCAAATGAGTTCATGTTTCTGGGCCTCAATTTTTCATTTGTAAGTAAGAGAGATGGTCTAGTGGCCTCTGTGCTCCTCCGAGGAATAAACTTTTTGCAACTGTATGAGAATCTTACCAGCATCTGTTGACAGATCATTGACACAATTCATTCTGATCTATTTTAATCCCAGTCTCCTCCAGACCCCTAGCAAAGGTTGGCTAGGTGATTTCCAATTACTCTATGTCCTTCATATAACACAACAGAGGTTCTTTAACAAGATTCAATACTCAGTCATTTCAGCGGTCCAGACAAGTCCTTCCTCCAATTACTGAGGGTCCTTTGCGGGACACTTGCTTTAGGCATATGTTCTCTAATCTGCTCAAAGATAATGACTAATTTACTGGAACCTTTCTTTGTGATACAATATCAAAGATCCTACCTGTCATCAACTTGACCTTGTTCTAGAAGGTGCTTCCATCAAAAATGATTGAGTGCAAAATCTGCTGACGGCTGAACATCTCTGCTTGAAACAACTGTTATTTTTTAAAAAAAGAAAAACATAATTTTGAGTTCCTAATTTTAGTGACCAGTTCTCTAAAAACTTTCCAAAAATTCTGGTTTAAGCAAGACTATGAAAAACACTTCCAGATGAATCAGGCTGTATTAATATAAAAAATCCTGCAATGTAAGAACATTTTAAAAACTATCGGTTAAGATAAACTTAAAGATACAGTTTAGTTTCTGTTTACTAAGACTGTGACTAAAAGTATAATTATGTTTCCCTTCTTTCTTTCAAAATCACCCATAAAGTTAGTTAATACATACTTTGTATTCTGGTTTATTTTATATGCAGAATATGGTCCATTTTTAGACAGAATAGTTCTAAAACCTTTTAAAAAGTTGAAGAATGGAAAAAATCCACCATTTTTAATAAACTCACTGTTTTTCAATTTAGCTTAGTCACTACACTAAGACTTTTAAATTTTCACTGTTTTTTAAACAGGTTTATTGAGATAGAATTCTATATCATATAATTCACCTGATTAAAGTGTGCAATAATTTTTCTTATATTTACAGTTATACAGCTATCACCACAATCAATTTTGGAGTGTTTTCACAATCCCCTCCCAAAGCTCCATACGCATTAGCAAGTTTCCAGCTTTTAGCTTTTCTCTGCCCTAGGAATCCTGGATCTCCATTTGTGTGTATTTCATAAGCACATGGAGCCACTTAGTTACACCAGGAAACAGCAAAATAGAGACTAACAGCAAATTTATTAATTTGCTTTCTGGATCTAATTCTTTCTAGATGTTTCTTGAGAAAGAATTATAATGCAATTTGATCAGGAAGTACACTGGGAGATGTTTGGTAGCTTGATTTTCTAGTATAATATATGTATGTGCTTTATAAAGAACTCACAATTTTAATTTACTAAAGATTTTTGACCAAAGTATAATCTCTAAGCAACTAGCCTCAGAAATATTATTGTAGTCTACACTCAACTTGGAAATTATCTTACCATAATTCTGACATGATACCTTGCAGGGTACTGAAGCCTGTCCCATGCTTATAACCAACCACATTTTTGGGATTAAGATATCAAAACTTCAAGCTTAAAAAAGACGACAAAAACACTGCATGCATCTGAGCAGACTCAGCGAACAGTACAGGACTTTCTTCCAGTGGCATTTTGCAGCATCTTCCAAAGGCCTAAGACTGTTTTATCAGCCAAAACAGTACTGGTATAACTTACCTCATGTGCTCTCTGCTGCTCCAGAAGATGCTGATAATTGCCTGAAATCTCTACTGCTAACTTTTGTTCTGTTTGAACTAGGAATTCCATCCATGTTTCACATTTTTCCAAGAAAGTCTGATGTTGTAGCAAAAATGACTGCAACTTACTGACAGAATGAAAGAAAAAGAATGACGATGTTGCTGCTTTTTTCTTATGCCTGGAGCACATAAAACTAGATTAAATATTCTCTGCCTCCAATTTTAATTTGAGCTCTACAAAGCTCTCCCATGAGGTAGTAAAGTGTTTTAAAAAATAAAAAGAAAATTGAAGAAAAATGTTTTAATGATAAAATTATATATCTTTTACATATTCTTATATAGAGGGTTTCCCTGGTGGCTCAGAGGGTAAAGCATATATAAAAGCTTTATTTTTTGATAAAAACAAGATTAAACATTCTTCATTACATTCAACATGGGAAACCGTATCACCATTTGAGTTGCCCACTTTTGGTTCAAATTTTGTATCACTGGAAAGACCTAGAATGTATAAATATACACAGATCATGAACTTATGTGTACGGATATTTCAGAGTGGCCAGAGCATCTCTGGGTTATGCTACCTGAATCTTTCTGTAGTCTGGGAGGAGATCAGAGCCCAGTGCCGATTCAGATTCTGTATCCTTTTGATTTCTTTATCGTTCAGGGGCAGCCTGTATCCAAGCTCATTCAGACGGTCTAAATCTGGGACCATGCTGCTGAATTTCAGCATCTGTCCCTGGAAGCAGATGCAAAAGTAGGTTCAGCACCACAGTCAGAAAAGGCAGAGGACTCTCAGAGTGGACAGTGAACTTCTGATTTCAGGGAGAAGCTGGTCTTTGGTCTCCTCTGCCTTTCTAGGCACCCTCTTGCCATCTCCAGAGTCACAAAGAAAGCAAAACGGCATCTCCCCCACAGCTTTCAGGGCTGCTGCTGCTACTGCCGCACGACTACTTGCTGCCCTTTATTGAACGCTTAGTAGTTTACGTGTGTTATTCACTCGCATCATTTACTCAGCAGTAATGCTTGCTTGAACTGATAAAGGATGAAAATTGTGTTGATGACTGAAAAAACTTATTTCCTACACTTTATATGTCATTTATCTGTGTTAATCTGCTCCATTATTATTTAATAATAATAATAATAGTTATAGCAGTAATAGCTAACATTTTTTGAGCCCTTATCAACCAAGCACTGTTGCAAGAGCTTTACAGATAATAACTCGTTTTATCCTCAAAACAATTCCATAAGGTAAGAACCACTACTATTCCTGATTTACAACAAGAAATATGAGGCACAGACTCTTTAAGGAAATTTCTTAAGACCACCCAGCTCCTGAGAGAGCCAGATAAGCAACGCTTGATGGGTTCTCCCTGGATACAACACAAACTCACTTAAGCTCTGAAATTACCATGTATCATCTCAAGAGCTTCAGCTTTAGCTTCCTGACCCCAACCCCAAAGTTGGTGAGACTCAACTGAGAAAGCAGTTTATGCTTTCTGGTCTCCTCTGTCCCTCCACACACAGGACAAAGCTGCCTGTCCTGCCTTTTCCTGTGGGCATTCTTAACTCCATCGAGGAAACTGGCTATAGGAAGAAGAAAAGGTCTGGCCAACTCTGGCTGTGTGTGCTTCCACTTTATGTGCTCTGAAAAAAGGCTCATAACCCCGAGAGAGAATAAATCTTCCCAACTGTCAAAGCCAAAAGCAACCTGTTAGATGCCAGAATTTCCACGGGTACATATCAGCAGTGAACAAAGCTGAGATGGTCTCAGAGAGTAAGACACCACCCCAGTTGTGGAGAGAACAGAAGTCAGTTAATCGCATGAGCATCATTAGAAGATACAACAAAACTCTGAAGAAAAAGAACAGTAGGTCTGATAGTGTGTTGCTGGAGAGTCTGATCATGGACAGAAGGGGAGGCTTTCTGAGAGCACCACTGAACAAAAGGACCAGGAGCTGATTCCTTTTGCTGGGCACGGAGTTGGTGGGGATAAGGAATGGATTCCAGGAAGAAGGAAGCCAGGGCACATCTTGCCCAGAGACACTGGGAAACATCGCAGCTCCCAAGTGGCTGGAGAGTGACATAGACGGTGGTGAAGATGAGACCCTTAGGAGCGTGGAAGCTGGGTTTTCCCGGTCTTGATACTTAACCACATCTTTACCCTGAGAGCAATGGGAACCCATAGAGGGTTTAAGCAGAGGGATAATATAATAATAAAAATGGTCATGTCTATTGTATTATTTTACTTACTTTAATATAGTCCATAATTAAGTAAATCTCTGCAAAAGGAAAAGATCATTGTAGCATTATGGGTTGGAGGGAGAGAGAGAGATTCAAGGAGGTCCATGGAGGTTGCAGCTTGGCTTTGGCCCCCGAGAGAGACTGGGCAACTTGAACTAGGGGTGGATGAAGGTAGCGAGAAGCCGAAAGGTTTAAGAACACTGATGGAGGTCATGGACTAGGTGTGAAGAGGGCAAGAGGGAGGAGGAAGAAGAGTGAGACGCAGACATAGCACTGCTCCTGGGTCCCTCCTCACGGACCATGACATCCGCTGTGCTCACAGACATCAGCCCTCTCAAGAGAACAGGAGAGAGAGCTGGCAAGAACGCTCTTGGGAACAAATGGCAGGCCTATGTCAGGAGTTCTGAGTTACCCTTAAGATTCTGAGCATAGAAGATAGACCTGGGGGACTTCCCTGGCACACCAGTGATTAAGACTCTGTGATTTCACTGTAGGGGGCATGGGCTCGATTCCCTGGTAGAGGAAGTAAAATTTTAAACAATTAAAAGCACATGCTTGGCCAAAAAAAAAAAAAAAAAAAAAAAGTAGAAGCTAGATCTGGGACGAGGAATTGAACACACTTACCTTCAGCTCCTCCATCCTTTCCTGGATGGTCGAGAGGTCAGATGAGTGGCTAGGGTCCTGCCCTTGTAGTATTTCTTCAGCTTCTACTATCCAGGTCTCCAAAGCTTCTAAACTCTTGGTAAAGGTTTCATAGTCAAGAACGCCAGCCTTTGTTCCCAGAAAAGAAAATTGGTATTTAGAAATCTAGTGAAAGGGCAAGTGGATGTTAAAATTATTTTTCATATTCTTGCATCAAATTGCCATTCTCCAGATGTCATTTCTAAAAAGACAAGGTTGCCATGATTTACACTTTCTTCTTTGTATTAATGTAATTTTCCTAAAGCTTAGAATTACTTCTATGTACCATTAATTAACCAATTAAAGTTTTTTTAATACATTATCAAGAGAGATATATTGATTCTTGCAAAAGCTGATGTAAGCATGAGTGTTAACATTAAAGTTACTTAACATTTATTAATTGAACACATTTTACCATAGGACAAATCACTGATTTTAGGGCAAAATTAGAGAATAGGGCAAGACTCCCAGCTTTCCTTGACCCCACTGGAACTTTGAAATTGGTTTATTTTTAAATTTTTTGATCTTGAAGGAAGCATTGTATTGATGATGAAGGTTCTCCTTTTCCTATTTACGCCCAGGTTTTACAGGATGCCTAATTCATAACACCCACTGAATATAAGCTCTGTACCTGTAACACAGTCTGCTGTTTGCAGAGAGCCTGTTCTAGGGCATGTAATTGTTGCCTCAAAGAGAGCCAGTCGGATTGAATGGCTGATGCTGCCGAAGCATCCACTTGTTGCTTGAGTTGCCCTCCCAGCTCATGAAGAACTACAAGAGAATCCTGAATCGGCCCCAGTCCTTTGAGGAGGTCCTACAGAAGATGAAAATATGCTCATCATGAAACAACAGGTTAAGTGTACTCATTATTGTACACAATTACAGACATCATTCTTATTTGTCCAATTATTACACTAAATAACCTCCCCCTGTAGGGGGAAAAAAAAAATCAAGAATTGAATTCCATTTTTAAAAACGTGTGTATTAACATAAAAAAGGTGTTATTCTGATTATAAAAGCCAATAGGTTCCTTATAAGACATAGAGGAAATGCAGAAAAACTTACATAAAGAAGAAAAAAAAATTATCTACAAGTAGAGCCAATAACTAGAAATATTTTGGCAGTTTTGTTGTTTGTTTCCCTTGCCTCTTCATGTAACTGATATCGAGTTGAAAATCCAGTGCTACATTTTACCTTCTAGGACTTAATATTAGACGCACAAGGGAGGAGCTGCGTGTGTGGTCACACCATAGTGATTTTAGTACCCCCCTCCCTGGCCGATGGGCTCGGAAGACTAGGTACGGCTCTGTGAGCAGCAGCAAGAGCGGACTCCATCCTTTTCCGCGGCACCTCTTGCCTCCCTGTTTTGTGTGACCCCCGTATATACTCCAAATCACAAGCTGGTGGAAATTCCGTCTTTCAGTTCCATCTACCACTTAGGGACGACAACTGACTGGTTCTTCTACCTGTTGCTGATAACTCAAAGATAGACGGAAAGAGCAGAGCCTGCCTGGGGACTTCAGTGAGAGGGGAAAAACAAAGGACAACTTTAATCCTGACAGAGAGATCAGAAAATTCACAGGCATCATTTGACGCCCTTGACTGTAAAACAAGATCTCTCAACTCAGGAGGACTGAAAATGGAAAATGACAAATCTCATAAAGATGAGCTATGTGGAAAGAGAAAAAAAAAACACTGAATTAACTTTACGGTAAAACTTAAACTTTAGCTTTCAAGGGATTATTCATTTTCCATGTGAAGGCCTTAGAATGAGTTAAACTTTTATTTACATGTCTTTTATAACCTGCCTAATTCTAATAAACTGATTTGGGAAAGTTTATAAGAAGGTCTTTGAAATAAGTTCATTAAAATAAAGACAAACGAGGCAAACAGTAAGAGGCATGTGATAGTGAAATGAGAGGAGAATAATTCCTGAAAACTTTAACTAGGTTATTGGCAGCTGCAGTGAAAAAGAGAAATATTAAAAAGCTATTAAAAAGAAGTATACCATAAATCAGGAGAGAAAGACTTCTTCTTACCATTAAATTCTTAGAAGAAATTATTATGTTGAGGCTTACATAAGAGATAATGGCCCTAACTGGATGATATCTTTTAACAGTGGATTTTTAAAAGATGTAACATTACTTTTCATACAGTCATTTCTTATATTGACCACCTCTGTAAAAACAGAGATCCTGAGTCTTTCACATGGACTGTATTCATTAGGGAAAATGACTCTTCAAAAAGAAAGCAATAGGAGGGGATCTGTTTAACTCTGATACATGTGCAACTGGTTCTGAAAACCTAGCAGGCTCTCTGATATTTGAAACAATTATTTTTGGAAAGCTGTCCCACATAAAGCCATAACAAAAGCTTACACACAGCAGCACTCTCCCTGTTAAACTTGAGAAGGCTAAGCCTGGCAAGTTGAGAACTCGCAGTAGTTCTTGAACGTACATTGCAATCTTGGATCCAGGTGGCAACTTCGTCATCACCGATGTCCTTGTCGGTGGCTGCCTTCAAGAACTCGTTGGTTCGTCCCTCCTGTTGTTGAACTGTAGCAGCACACTGTTTGAAATAGTCCTTGTATCTCTGCCAAAGCTGAAGTAGGGCCTTGCTGGCACGCAGCTGCTCGGCAATCTCTTCCAGCAAGTTATTCCATCTGGAAACGATAGCCAACACTCATGGGTTGATTCCCACCTCTCACCAAATGCTATTATTTGCTATTTTATTTTTCATGATCCTGGTTCATGTGAATATGGAAATAATGCAGATGTCTCATTTCTATTTAACGTAATAAAAAGTAACATTTCACACTCATATTTCAAGGGTAGATAGTAGAAAAGGGGTCAATCTTGGGGTATATTGCAGTTATAATTCCTTTCCAAATGTCTTCACTGCATTTGTGTGTGTGTGTGTGTGTGTGTGTGTGGTGTGCAGTCATAGCCCACCAGGCTCCTATGTCCATGCAATTTCCCAGGCAAGAATATTGGAGTGGGTTACCATTTCCTTCTCCAGGGGATCTTCCCGACCCAGGGATTGAACCCAGGTCTCCCACACTATATAGGCAGATTTTTTTTTACCAATGAGTCACCTGAGAAGCCCCATCTTCACTACATTTGTTTCTCCTTAAATTCATTTTGTGAAAATAAAAATATTAATAGAATAGAGCCTATAAGGCTCAAGTTCAAAATGTTAGGGTTTTAATTGTAGCATTATTTATAATTAGACTGATATAAATAATGAGCAACACTGTAAAACCAGCATATTCCATACCTCATGTTGACTTCTTTTAGTGTATTAGTAAGAGTTTCTGTCACAGGTGGGTGACACTCTTTTAAAAGTTGATTGGTCACAGAGCCAAATTTCTGCAAGCTCTTTTCCTGTTTTTCCAGATCATCTTGAAGATTCTGCCCAAAGAAAAGGCCACAGATGACATAATAGTGTCTAAAAAGTCTAATGATCAAATTTTAAAGTAATATGGCTGCTTTCATACATGAAAATATACACATACAAATACATAAACTGTGACTTTTGCCTCAATGTTTCATAGGTTTCCTTTAGATAATCATTTTTCCTTTTTAATGAGTTTGTTCTTGTGGGTGTGAGGAGGGACTCTTAACAGTTGAGCCTTGGAGTGAGATGGGTAATCCTGCCAGGCAAGTTCACAACGGGAGCCCCTGTTCATCATCCAGGAGGAAGCTGTGGGGCTGGTGGGTGTGCAACCCAGCACATCGTGGTTCTCTTTGCTGCTCAAGATCAGACGGGGGAGCCTGGTGGGCTGCCGTCTATGGGGTCACACAGAGTCAGACACGACTGAAGCGACTCAGCAGCAGCAGCAGCAGCAATCTCAAAATAAGTTTTAATGATTTTTAGCATTTACAATAATTATTTAAGGTTTCATGTAACTATACATAACTCAGTTTATCCTTCCTGCCTCCTGCCTCACCTGAAAAAGGGCATTCCCTTCAGCAAGTCTGCACATCAGATAATCAGCAACATATAAACTTTGATTGCCAAGTGAGGGATGTGAGCCGAGGTGAGGAGGGTCCATGCTGGGTTCTTGCTGACCCCTCATCCCTTAGGCCTGCCATGCCCATGCCATTGGCTGCACTATTCAGCCAGGGAGAAAGATCAGTAGCAGGTGAAGAGTGCCCAGTACCCAGGAACATAGGGGATGAGGGTAACAATCAACTGAGGGCAGTGGCCCGAGTGAGGAGATTGTGCTCTTTAAGTCCAACAACAGCCATGTCCTTCTGGATGAAGGACATGATAACAGACACACAGGAAACAAAGCAGCAAGTGCTAGAAAATGGGGATGATGGGTACATGTTGGAGAGACCACTGACATTCTGCTGAATGCAAAGAAAATAACTTAATGGTTCAAAATTTTACTCTTTTGCTATTTTTCTTTCTGTGTTGTTTTAAATCCCTTAGAATATGTTTAGAAAAGCAGGATTAAAATAAAGAGAAAGGGAAGACATAAAAGGCAGTGATAATAGATTACAGAAGATGGATTTGGGTATAAAGTCATTTGATAAAATACATCCATCAGGATATTTATATAATTTAAAAAATCATTTACTTATATACCAGCTATTCCAAAATCTGATATCCACAGGCAAGTTTGATTATGTAACAAATAAAGCAAGTAAAATTAATTTTGAATATTGTGAAAATAATTAAATGCAAACAATATAGACCAATATTCCAGCACGATGTTTGAATTTGTTCACTTTAAAAAAAAATTTCTCTAATTAAAAAGAATGCTAAGGATGGGGTCAATTCACTCCTTACCTGAAGATTGTCCACCTGAACTTGCACAGCTTCTAAAGAGCCAGTGAGCAGACAGAATCGAGAAAGAGAGTATCGGGCCTCCATGAGGCAACTGTTTATCTCATCAAACGACACTTTATGGTGGCTCCACTGGTCAAGCACAGATTTCAACAAGATCTTGAGTTGGCCAACCTTTCGGAGACAGAGACTTCTTATAATTGCATACTATTTTACATGATAAAATATATATTCCTTTGATGGAAAAGACATTAACATTTAAGAACATCACTGGGGTTTCAGGCATTCCAAGTAACTCAAATTAAAAAAAAATTATACATTAAAACAAAAAGTTATAAAATATTTTTTAAAGTAAAAATGTAGCAATGTTGAAATTTAAGCCTTTCATACACATGATCATATAGTCTAAATTAAAATGCTTAAAACGGTTACACATATAACCTTGACCTATAGAATCAGTTCAGTTCAGTTGAGTTGCTCAGTCATGTCCAACTTTTTGCAACCCCATAGACTGCAGCACACCAGGCTTCCCTGTCTATCGCCAACTCCTGGAGCTAGCTCAAACTCAAGTCCATTGAGTTGGTGATGTCATCCAACCATCTAATCCTCTGTCATTACCTTCTCCTCCTGCCTTCAATCTTACCCAACATCAGGGTCTTTTCAAATGAGTCAGTTCTTTGCATCAGGTGGCCAAAGTAATGGAGCTTCAGCATCAGTCTTTCCAATGAATATTCAGGACTGATTTCCTTTAGGATTGACCGGCTTGATCTCCTTGCAGTCCAAGAGACTCTCAAGAGTCTTCTCCAACACTACAGTTCAAAAGCATCGATTCTTTGGTGCTCAACTTTCTTTATGGTCCAACTTTCACATCCATACATGATTAATGGAAAAATGACAGCGTTGACCAGATGGAGCTTTGTTGGCAAAGTAATGTGTCTGCTTTTTAATATGCCGTCTAGGTTGGTCATAGGTTTTCTTCCAAGGAGCAAGTGTTTTTTAATTTCATGGCTACAATCAACATCTGCGGTGATTTTGGAGCCCAAGAAATAAAGTCTTGTCACTGTTTTCACTGTTCTCCAATCTATTTGCCATGAAATGATGGACTGGATGACATGATCTTTGTTTTCTAAATGCTGAGTTTTAAGCCAGCTTTTTCACTCTCCTCTTTCACTTTCATCAAGAGACTCTTCACTTCCTCTTCACTTCTGCCATAAGGGTGGTGTCATCTGCATATTTGAGGTTATTCATATTTCTCCCTGGAATCTCGATTCCAGCTTGTGCTTCATCCAATCCACACTTTTGCATGATGTACTCTGCACTTAAGGTAAATAAGCAGGGTGACACTATACAGACTTGACATACCCCTTTTTCAATGTGGAACCAGTCTGTTGTTTCATGTCAGATTCTAACTGTTGCTTCTTGACCTGAATACAGATTTCTCAGGAGGCATGTAACGTGGTCTGGTATTCCCGTCTCTTGAAGAATTTTCCACAGTTTGTAGTGATCCTCACAGTCAAAGGCTTTCGTGTAGTCAATAAAGCAGATGTTTTTCTGGAACTCTCTTGCTTTTTCTATGATCCAGTGGATGTTGGCAATTTGATCTCTGGTTCCTCTGCCTTTTCTAAAACCAGCTTGAACATCTGGAAGTTCTCAGTTTACGTACTGTTGAAGCCTTGCTTGGAGAATTTTGAGCATTACTTGGCTAGTGTGTGAGATGAGCACAATTGTGTGGTAGTTTGAACATTCTTTGGTTTTGCCTTTCTTTGGTAGTGGAATGAAAACTGACCTTTTCCAGTCCTGTGGCCACTGCTGAGGTTTCCAAATTTGCTGGCATATTGAGGGCAGCACTTTCACAGCATCATCTTTCAGGATTTGAAATAGCTCAACTGGAATTCCATCACCTCCACTAGCTTTGTTCGTAGTGATGCCTCCTAAGGTCCACTTAACTTCACATTCCAGGATTCCTGGCTCTGGGTGAGTGATCACACCATCGTGGTTACCTGGGTGATGAAGATCTTTTCTGTACAGTTCTTTGGTGTATTCTTGTATAGTTTGTATAAGTGTATTCTTTGTATAGTTCTCTTCTTAATATCTTCTGCTTCTATTGGGTCCATGTTGTTTCTGTCTTTATTGTGCCCATCTTTGCATGAAATGTTCCCTTGGTATCTCTAACTTTCTTAAGGAGATCTCTAGTCTTCCTCATTGTATTGTTTTCCTCTGTATCTTGCCATGATCACTGAGGAAGGTTTTCTTATCTCTCCTTGCTATTCTTTGGAACTCTGGATTCACATGGGTGTGGCTTTCCTTTTCTCCTTTGCCTTTCGTTTCTCTTCTTTTCTCAGCTATTTTTAATGCCTCCTCAGACAACTATCTTGCCTTTTTGTATATTTTTTCTTGGGGATGGTTTTGGTCATCACCTCCTGTACAATGCGACAAACCTCCATCCATAGTTCTTCAGGCACTCTATCAGATCTAATCCTTTGAATCTATTTGTCACTTCCACTGTATAATTATAAGGGATTTGATTTAGATCACATTTGAATGGTCTAATGGTTTTCCTTACTTTCTTCAAGTCTGAATTTTGTAACAAGGAGTTCATGATCTAAGCCTATAGTATCTATATATATTTATATGAATATATGTATATATTTATATTTATAATATGTATATATATTATATATATATTGTTTATAAAATATATATATAAAACTGATAAAAGATCAATATATTTAGTACCACCATTTAGGAAACATATTAACTGAGTGGTTTAAATTGATTAACCCATTTTATCCTGGTACCAACATTTGAGGTAGATGGAATCTTAACTCATCTTACAGATGAGGAAACTGAGGGATGAAGAGGTAACTCAGACCTAGGAGTTAGCTGCACAGATAGGGACAGAGGTCAGAGTCTAGTCTGTCCTGAAATAGGGCTGACAAGATTGCTGATGGACTAGAGGTGGGTCTGAGAGAAAGAGGGGAATGAAGAACGACTCCAAGGGTTTCAGCCCATGCTACTGGATGGGTAGAGCTGTCATGAACTGAGATGGCAGAAAGCGTAGGTTTGAGGGGGACTGATGGGAGTTGGGCAGGAAGCTTGAGATGTCTCCTGGCCATGTGAATGGAGACGTTGATAGAGGACTTCCCTCTGTGTCTGTCCCTGACTAAGCTGAGGGGAAAAGTTCAACCTGAGTATACACATTTGAGAACCATCTGTACCTAAATGGTATTGACAGACCCAGAATAGATAGATTATTGGGAAAGGAATGTCCATAATAATGTTAATTATAGGAAACATCTGAAGCTAGACTCTTTTTGAAAGGTTAACAAAGTGGACTTAACAGTATAAATACATGCTGTTTAGACTCAGTGATTATTTCTTCAGTTACTTTACGAAAATCAAAGCCCACGTCACATTCACATTTGGATACAAGATGGTAAGTGCGGTCTTGGAGCCAACTCTCCACAAGCAACATTACCATGTGGTCTAAATTTGCCCAAGTTTGGTTGAGCTCCTGAAGCGTGCTCCTGACAATGCCAGAGACTTCTTCTTTCTTGTTCTGAACCAAAGCAAGTCCATTCTGCTCAATTTTCTCTACCTCTTTCTCTTTTGCTTTAATCAAGTCTTCCAGATCCTGAAAGATGAAGAAATAGTCATCTTAAATTATTCTATTATGGAACTCTGGGGTGCACTGAAATTGAGCCATGATAGTCTCATACCCAAAAAACCTTTTACTAATCCAAAAAGCTTATTGTTCTCAGGAGAGGGTTGCCAGTATGATACTTCCTCCTATACTTAAATTTTTAAAATTCTCATTTCATAAGAGGTGAGTGTAATTTAAAAAATACAAAATTTGATTACATAATAGATAGGAAATGGCAATATGGAATTTTTTTTCAACAAGCTACAAGGAAAGAAATATATGTTGGAAATGGTAACATGACTTATATCTTTAAATTCATTTATCTTGCTATTGGAAAAGTTTCCCAGTCCTAGCTTCTGGAATGAAATGCAATAGAATGGTGTTCTGGACCCCAGTATCTGAGATTTAGTTCCACTGCTGTGACCATTCAGCTGAGCCACTTTGTGCAAGTGAGAAACTTCCATAGGGTCTCAGTTTCTTCAAATGAAAAGAACAAGAGTCTCCATTAACCTCCTTTTCTCCCTAAAATACTCTGATTCAAGTGATTCAGAAAGGTTGTATGGGCTTCTTTTCATGAGTCAAATCCTCATCTTCCTTAGGATTTGCATTTATAACGGGCTTTCCTGGAGCTCAGTTGGTAAAGAATCAGCCCGCAGTGTGGGAGATCCTGGTTCAATCCCTGGGTCAAGAAGATCCCTTGGAGAAGGAAATGGCAACCCAGTCCAGTATTCTTGCCTGCAAAGTTTCATGAACACAGGAGCCTGGTGGGCTATAGTTCATGGGTTCACAAGAATCAGACACGACTTAGTGACTAAACCATCTTCACCACCACCATGAAATGTTCTAAAAAGAAAATGAGATGATGATATAGAGATCATACTTAACCACAATTCTAACTCATATTTTAAATTCATTAGAAAATTTTGAAAGCACCTTGAGCCAGGCTGAGACTGCTATCAACATTTTATGGATGAACAAGTGAGAGATTTAAGTCATACCACCTGTCTCAGGTCACAGACAGGCCAGAAGCAGAATTAGAACCCAAGACTTTTGAGCCTATTGACTCCAAGATCAGTGCTGAAGGCGAGTCATTGGATAGGAGTCATGGAGAAGGTATAAACCTATGTTGGGGTGATGTGAGCAGCTGTAGTATATGGAGACCTGGTTATATGATCATATTCAGAAGTACATCCCCAGCACTGGGTATACAGATATGTAGGCCTTGGGGCTCAGAATGAAGAAAACTGAAAAATATTTTAAGCTTGGATAATGTCTCAATTCTGTGAAAAAGATTTCCACCTCCCTGTCATGATCCACACATGGACTGCTCTATCAGTCTTGGGTGGTGGTATGGGTACGGGTAGGGTAACATCCTGGTCTCTGTTTCACTTTAAATGTGCCCCTTTAGATTTTGTTTCTGTGTGGTCCAATCTTTTCATCACTCTCTGTGTGTCTGTGTGTGTGTGCTCAGTTGCTCAGTCATGTCCAACTCTCTGCAACCTTTAGGATGGACTGTAGCTCACCAGGCTCCCCTGTCCGTGGAATTTTTCAGGCAAGAATACTAGAGAAGGTTGCCATGCCCTCCTCCAGGGGATCTTCCTGACTCAGGGATTGAACCTAAGTCTCCTACGTCTCCTGCACTGGCAGGCGATTCTTCAGCACTGTGCCACCTGGGAAGCCCTCGACCTTATGTACAAAATAGGAATAATAATACATTTGGCTCACCTCAAAGAGATAATGTTGGATAAATACATCTATGAAATCTCTTTTAAGCTGTTAAAAAGTAGGCAAATGGAAGAGTATTATTTTATTTAGCCATTTGGCAATCTGCCTCGCTTCAGTGCAAATTTATTTATTTTTCTCTCCTTAATTATTAAGAAGCTATTTTTGTCTTGATGTATTAATTAGAATTTCTTGCAGTCAGTAGCCTAAAGAGGTAATTTTTGTTTTTAATAACTGGTCTTTTATTTATGATGTATAATTTTGCCAGTCTGTTGACAGCTTTGATAATTAACCTGAGGATGAACATAATGATTAGTAGGGTTACAGGTCCTATATACAGTGAAGAAAACATAATCAACTTTACTATTTAAGGATTTTTTTTTCTCTACTTCTCTAAAGGATTACATAACCAAATAATCCTGCCAACATGTCTTTAGTATTATTCTAAAATTCAACCACTGGAATTAAACTGTTCTCATTTATCCATAGATGTTAGTGTTTTAAGTGAGCAATATTAAATAAATGATCCATTGCTTAGAAACACATCTCAAAAGTGTCCTGCACATTTATGTTGGCATAAAAGCACAACTCAGGAGAGAAACAGGAATGAAATACATATTCTGTGCAAAACAAAGGTATGTTTTCATTTCTCTCCAATAATAATTAAAAGATGACTCTGTTTCTGATCAATGAAGGGAAAAGCCAAAACTAACATTTTTTGCTATAATAAATCATTCTTAACTTGGGCTAATTCAGAAATATCAGTTTTTAGGTTGGTTTGAGTTCATAAATTACTCCTGGAAAAGTAAAAAAATATCCAAGACCTTTTAAACAAAATAAAGCTTGAATCCAGTCACCAATGTAAGTATGCTGGCTTGAATTCTATATTTGGTCCAGAGGAAAAATTTCTCAAGAATGACAATAAATTTTCACCAAGGTTTGTGGTGTTTCAAGTGGAACTTGCCAGTTAGGCTATTGTGATTTATCTGTGATACCCCAAAATAAATGTGGGCTACTTTAATTCTGTTTGGTTTTTTTTTTAATGACTTTTCATTTGAAATCATGAATTGGCACTGGGGTAAAGTCCTTTCAACCACACATGAAGCTTTCTTTCTGACACTGCCTGGTGTGACCCTCTGGGAGACTAAAATTTGGGTCGGAAAAGGAGTAAAACTTGGTCAAGTTTCTGCTATATTTTCCATCTAGCAATCTCCTGTCTCTCTCTGTTAAACAGAAGACATTACATAAAAAGAAAATGGAAAATGGCAGAAGAGAAGTACATTAAGGAGAACAAAAAATAGCAAGCAAGAAAAAAATAAACGAGGAGAAGGAAGAAGGAAAAACAAAGGAAAAGGAAAGCTACCCTACAACTTCAGTCTTTCCATAGTCAAGTTTATTACAAGGTCATAAGGAAGCACTCATCTTTCTCATGTTCATTCTGAAATTATGTTTTAATTTTAATAAAAACACTTGAATTGAGGAAGTCATTCTTCAAAGTAAAATTCTGAAATTCTGGCTTACTTGTACATTTTAGAATTGATAGCCTACGTTAAAAACACTACTGGACCCTGGAAAATGGGAAAGGCAACGAGACTAGCTAATGCATGTTTTTGGTCTTCCATCTTCTACACACATCTTATTTTGCAGGGAGAGGGGTGTATGGGGGGTGTGGGGGCATGCCACAAGGCATGTGCAACTTTAGTTCCTTGCCCAGGGATGGAACCAGTCAGTGTCCCCTGCAGTGGAATCATTGAACCACTAAGGAAGTCCCTACACACCCATCTTATGATGTGAAGTTGTTTTTGTTTTTTTTAAACTATTTCTCTGTATGAGTTTCCTTTGCCATTTTCATGCACCCTCAAAATTGTTCTTCATTAGCTTGTCAGCCCAGTACAAAAGCCCATGCTCTTTTCTGAACCAAAAGTCTTTGATTGAGAGCTTAAATATATCCCTTTACATATACACAGGAGGAGAAGGGGACGGCCGAGGATGAGATGGCTGGATGGCATCACTGACTCGATGGATGTGAGTCTGAGTGAACTCTGGGAGTTGGTGATGGATGGGGAGGCCTGGTGTGCTGAGATTCATGGGGTCGCAAAGAGTCGGACACGACTAAGCGACTGAACTGAACTGAACTGGAGCTGGCAACCTGGGAAGAGTGTGACTTTAGAAAAGAGATCACCTGCCTTTCATTGTAAAAGTATGACTCTAAACAAGACGTTGAGAATTAACTTTGGAGGGACTGGAATAGGAACTGCGCCATTTTGAGGAAGTTCTTGCTGGACAGAGATGATGAGTGGAATATGAGTGCTTTGGGCTCTGATAATGTCCAGTGGACTTGCTGATAAACCCAGTGCATGTGTGTGAGGGAAACAGGAGTCCAGGTGGCATCAGTGTTAGGCCTGTGCAAAAGGATGAGATTGCTGTTAACGGAGGGTAATCAGGAAGGGATGTTTGTGATAAATGCATCTTTTTGAGGAAGATCAAGAGTTCAGTTTCAAACATGAAAAGCTTAAGTTGTCAACTGTCTTCCATCCTGTAATTATGCCCGTTGGTAATACTTTGGAGAGAGCAGCAAAGGTTTCATAGGAAAATTAAAAGCCATTTCTGGCTTCAACATGGTGACTTCAAGCTACCTTCAGGTTACTACTCCTTTGATTTGGGTCCACCAGTGAAAATGAAAGTTGTTCAGTCATGTCCGACTCCTTGCGACCCCAAGGACTGTAGCCTGCCAGGCTCCTCTGTCCATGGAATTCTCCAGGCCAGAATACTGGAGTGGGTAGCCTTTCCCTTCTCTAGGGGATCTTCGCAACCCAGGGATTGAACCCAGGTATCCCGCATGGCACGCTGATTCTTTACCAGCTGAGCTACTAGGGTCAACCACTAGATAAAGACTTCAAGCTACCTTCAGGTTACTACTCCTTTGATTTGGGTCCACCAGTGAAAATGAAAGTTGTTCAGTCATGTCCGACTCCTTGCGACCCCAAGGACTGTAGCCTGCCAGGCTCCTCTGTCCATGGAATTCTCCAGGCCAGAATACTGGAGTGGGTAGCCTTTCCCTTCTCTAGGGGATCTTCGCAACCCAGGGATTGAACCCAGGTATCCCGCATGGCACGCTGATTCTTTACCAGCTGAGCTACTAGGGTCAACCACTAGATAAACATTTATCCTGATCTTGCAGAGGCAGATAGTGAGGTTCATTCAGGGAACAGCTGTTTGACAGGTATTTTAGCTGTGTTTATAGAGAACTGTGTTCAATTCAGTTCAGTCGCTCAGTCTTGTCTGACTCTTTGCGACCCCATGAATCGCAGCATGCCAGGCCTCCCTGTCCATCACCAACTCCCAGAGTTCACTCACACTCACATCCATCGAGTCAGTGATGCCATCCAGCCATCTCATCCTCGGTTGTCCCCTTCTCCTCCTGCCCCCAATCCCTCCCAGCATCAGAGTCTTTTCCAATGAGTCAACTCTTCACATGAGGTGGCCAAAGTACTGGAGTTTCAGCTTTAGCATCATTCCCTCCAAAGAAATCCCAGGGCTGATCTCCTTCAGAATGGACTGGTTGGATCTCCTTGCAGTCCTCTTCTCCAACACCACAGTTTAAAAGCATCAATTCTTCAGCACTCAGCCTTCTTCATAGTCCAACTCTCACATCCATACATGACCACAGGAAAAACCATAGCCTTGACTAGATGGACCTTAGTTGACAAAGTAATGTCTCTGCTTTTGAATATACTATCTAGGTTGGTCATAACTTTTCTTCCAAGGAGTAAGTGCCTTTTAATTTCATGGCTGCAGTCACCATCTGCAGTGATTTTGGAGCCCAGAAAAATGAAGTCTGACACTGTTTCCACTGCTTCCCCATCTATTTCCCATGAAGTGATCGGATCAGATGCCATGGTCTCCGTTTTCTGAATGTTGAGCTTTAAGCCAACTTTTTCACTCTCCTCTTTCACTTTCATCAAGAGGCTTTTTAGTTCATCGGTTGTCCCCTTCTCCTCCTGCCCCCAATCCCTCCCAGCATCAGAGTCTTTTCCAATGAGTCAACTCTTCACATGAGGTGGCCAAAGTACTGGAGTTTCAGCTTTAGCATCATTCCCTCCAAAGAAATCCCAGGGCTGATCTCCTTCAGAATGGACTGGTTGGATCTCCTTGCAGTCCTCTTCTCCAACACCACAGTTTAAAAGCATCAATTCTTCAGCACTCAGCCTTCTTCATAGTCCAACTCTCACATCCATACATGACCACAGGAAAAACCATAGCCTTGACTAGATGGACCTTAGTTGACAAAGTAATGTCTCTGCTTTTGAATATACTATCTAGGTTGGTCATAACTTTTCTTCCAAGGAGTAAGTGCCTTTTAATTTCATGGCTGCAGTCACCATCTGCAGTGATTTTGGAGCCCAGAAAAATGAAGTCTGACACTGTTTCCACTGCTTCCCCATCTATTTCCCATGAAGTGATCGGATCAGATGCCATGGTCTCCGTTTTCTGAATGTTGAGCTTTAAGCCAACTTTTTCACTCTCCTCTTTCACTTTCATCAAGAGGCTTTTTAGTTCCTCTTCACTTTCTGCCATAAGGGTGGTGTCATCTGCATATCTGAGGTTATTGATATTTCTCCAGGCAATCCTGATTCCAGCCTGTGTTGTCATCTGGAGTCTGAAAGGTTATGGGGAATTAAAAGAAGACCCTGTTCCACCTCTGGGACAGAGGAGGGAAGATGGGTACGGATGATGTAAAAGCAGTGAATGCCAGAAGGGCACCTTCAGCTCAGCAAAGCAAGGATCCACAAGAGTCGGTCAGAAGCAGCAAACAGGGTCTGTGGTGAGGAGGTTGAAAGTGGAGGAAGGTGGGTGGGTGCCGTTAGGAATGACAGCTGAGTAGGTGACCTGGCTCCCTAGGGATCTCTTACAACAAGTGGAGGTGGGAATGTGCGGAGGTGTAGGGCAGCCTGGCAGTGACTACCAGAGGGATGCAATTCCAACACAAAACTGGGGTGGATCCAGCCATTACCCTACATGACACAGCCATGACTGTGGAGGTTGATGGAAATGTGACCCTGCTCTAATTGGAGGCCTGAATATCTGGGTGGCTAAAGCATGTTGCTACAGTTTGTCCTTGTTTGGAATATGCTGTGGGCTATTTTATAGGGAACTTCAGCTTTGTACACATGCAAGGACAGGTAGGATGAGTCTGAGAGTCAACGGTGCTTGATACTCATCTAGGAACTATTGTAATAGTTGTAGATAGCACAAATTTATTTGGCCAAATGCTTATGAGTGAACTTTAAAAACTTATTTGTCTAATTTATTTGTCTGCGCTGGATCTTAGCAGTGGCATGTGAACTCATAGTTGTGGCTTGTGGGATTTAGTTCCCTGACCAGGGATGGAACTTGGGCTCTCTGAATAAGGGCTCAAAGTCTTAGCTACTGGACAACCAGGGAAGTCTCCTTATAAGTGAACTTTTAATATTATCATGAATGTGCAAACACAACACTCCCCATATGGGGTCAGATTCCCAGGGTTCAATTCTCAGCTTTAACGCTTACTCATTTGTGCAATAACTTTACCTTTCTGGTCTCCATTCCTAAAATGAAAATGGATGTTGCTAAGCTATGTCCGACTCTTTGCAGCTCCATGGACTGTAGCCTGCCAGGCTCCTCTGTCCATGGATTTCTCCAGGTCAGAATACTGGAGTGTGTAGCTGTTCCCTTTTCCAGAGGATCTTCCTAACCCAGGGATCAAACCCAGGTCTCCTGCATTGCAGGTGGATTCTTTAGCATCTGAACCAATAGAAATGATAATAATAATATTAATATCTGATCCATATGATTATTATGCAGATTAAAAGAGTGAGGCCCCAGCTCAAAATAAGCACTCCATAAATGTTAACTATATATTACATCTTTTCTCTCTTCTGATTATTTCCTTTGAACAAATTCCTAGGGATGGCATTACTATATCAAAGATTATATATGGTTTGCATAGTGATGAAAGTTAACTGAATAACCCTCTATAGAATGTACATCAGTTATTCTCACACACTTTGTATGATGCTTGCTTTATACTCTGCAACCAACACTGGATAGTATTAAACAATGTTTTGTTACTATAGCAGATGAAAAGATCAATACTTTTCTTGATTATTAGTGAGGTTGAGCATCTTTTTCTAATTGTACACTATTTGTTGATCTTTATATTTTTAAACTGTTTATTGTAAGGAAACTTTAAGCATGTAATGAACTCCCAACTATCCAGCTTCAACAGTGATACTGCTGCAGATTTCTAAATGCATCAGTTCAGTTCAGTCGCGCAGTCGTGTCCGACTCTTTGCGACCCCATGAATCGCAGCACGCCAGGCCTCCCTGTCCATCACCAACTCCTGGAGTTCACTCAGACTCACGTCCATTGAGTCCATGATGCCATCCAGCCATCTCATCCTTGGTCGTCCCTTTCTCCTCCTGCCCCCAATCCCTCCCTGCATCAGTGTCTTTTCCAATGAGTCAACTCTTCGCAAAAGGTGGCCAAAGTACTGGAGCTTCAGTTTTAGCATCATTCCTTCCAAAGAAATCCCAGGGCTGATCTCCTTCAGAATGGACTGGTTGGATCTCCTTGCAGTCCAAGAGACTCTCAAGAGTCTTCTCCAACACCACAGTTCAAAAGCATCAATTCTTCTGCGCTCAGCCTTCTTCACAATCCAACTCTCACATCCATGCATGACCACAGGAAAAACCATAGCCTTGACTAGACGAACCTTAGTCGGCAAAGTAATGTCTCTGCTTTTGAATATACTATCTAGGTTGGTCATAACTTTTCTTTCAAGGAGTAAGCGCCTTTTAATTTCATAGCTGCAGTCACCATCTGCAGTGATTTTGGAGCCCCAAAAAACAAAGTCTGACACTGTTTCTACTGTTTCTCCATCTATTTCCCATGAAGTGATGGGGCCAGATGCCATGATCTTCGTTTTCTGAATGTTGAGCTTCAAGCCAACTTTTCCACTCTCCTCTTTCACTTTCAACAAGAGGCTTTTTAGCTCCTCCTCACTTTCTGCCATAAGGGTGGTGTCATCTGCATATCTGAGATTATTGATATTTCTCCCAGCAATCTTGATTCCAGCTTGTGTTTCTTCCAGTCCAGCATTTCTCATGATGTACTCTGCATATAAGTTAAATAAGCAGGGTGACAATATACAGCCTTGACGTACTCCTTTTCCTATTTGGAACCAGTCTGTTGTTCCATGTCCAGTTCTAACTGTTGCTTCCTGACCTGCATACAGATTT
>SJXQ01005005.1:0-50478 GCA_006408695.1 Aepyceros melampus | reverse complement strand
CTGTCGTTTTTGAGATTGCATCCAAGTACTGCATTTCGGACTCTTTTGTTGACCATGATGGCTACTCCATTTCTTCTGAGGGATTCCTGCCCACAGTAGTAGATATAATAGTCATCTGAGTTAAATTCACCCATTCCAGTCCATTTTAGTTCGCTGATTCCTAGAATGTTGATGTTCACTCTTGCCATCTCTTGTTTGACCACTTCCAATTTGCCTTGATTCGTGGACCTGACATTCCAGGTTCCTATGCAATATTGCTCTTTACAGCATCGGATCTTGCTTCTATCTCCAGTCACATCCATAACTGGGGATTGTTTTTGCTTTGGCTCTATCCCTTCATTCTGTCTGGAGTTATTTCGCCACTGATCTCCAGTAGCATATTGGGCACCTAATGACCTGGGGAGTTTCTCCTTTGCTATCCTATCATTTTGCCTTTTCATACTGTTCATGGGGTTCTCAAGGCAAGAATACTGAAGTGGCTTGCCATTCCCTTCTTCAGTGGACCACATTCTGTCAGACCTCTCCACCATGACCCGCCCATCTTGGATTGCCCTGCTGGCATGGCTTGGTTTCATTGAGTCAGACAAGGGTGTGGTCCTAGTGTGATTAGATTGACTAGTTTTCTGGGAGTATGGTTTCAGTGTGTCTGCCCTCTGATTCCCTCCTGCAACACCCACCATCTTCTTTGGGTTTCTCTTACCTTGGGCGTGGGGTATCTCTTCACGACTGCTCCAGCAGAGCCACTGCACCTTACCTTTGACGAGGTGATAATTTAAACATACAGTCCTCACTTCTGTCCTGAATGTGTTTGGAGACAAGCCTCTCTTATTTGGGTGTGTCTCCTTAGGAATCTGAGAGATTGGTATAGGTCTAGTTCTATGACTATAGAAGATCTTTTGGATAGCACCTATTGGAATTTAACAACATGCAGGCAATAAGTTAAGTGTGAATCATTTAATGACACCTATTGTTGTTACTGTTGTTTAGTTTCTAAGTCATGTCCGACCCTTTGCAACCCCATGGACTGCAATCTACCAAGCTTCCCTGTGCATGGGATTTCCCAGGCAAGAATACTGGAGTGGGTTGCCATTTCCTTTTCCAGAGGATCTTCCTGACCAGGGATTGAACCCATGTCTCCTGCATTGGCAGGCAAATTCTTTTCCACTGAGCCACCAGGAAAGGCCAATGACATCTATACATTGAGCTGATTTTGTACATAAGAATCCATGGATTACTCCCCAAATTATTTTACCCACTAGGAATCTGGAGACATTGAAGTCTTTGGTCAATTGAAAATCAGACACTTGCATCCAATACAGCAGGAAGGGAGCCACTATCAGGCTTTCTTTGCCTCTGTTTCCCCTGGAATCCCTCAGCCCCAATACCAAGGAAGTTGTGGTTGGACATTCAGAAAGGCGAGCAAAGGGAAGAACTCAGAGCATCACTTCGCCTGGCTAAGTGCTCCCCAGGGCACTAATATTGCTCAGCTGTGATGTCACAGGATGCTCCAATGGTGGCAGTGCCATCACAGGTGTACCATTTAAAGCCTGCAGGGAGCCATCATATCAGGTCCTCTTCCTGAAACCTCCCTGTATGGGTGCTAAGTAATTTGAGTCATGTCCAACTCTTTGCCACGCTATGGACTGTAGTCTGCCAGGCTCCTCTGTCCAAAGGAATCTCCAGGCAAGAATACTGGAATTGATTGCCATGCCCTCCTCAAGGGTATCTTCCCAACCCAGGGATAGAACCCACATCTCTACATCTCCCGTACTGGCCGGCAGGTTCTTTACCACTAGCGTCACCTGGGAAGCCCCCAACCTTCCTAGTCCCCTTTGTTTGTCTACAGTTACTCGGACAACACCTCATATATACCGCATTGTTAACACCTTTCTCTTGATTGTATATTATAATTTTTAAGGTAAATTTCAGTTTACATAATTGACCTTGTACACTGTAGCTTGCTTTATGAACATTTAATAGATCTGAAATCATTCCTTCTCAGTTCATGGAGATCTATTTCCTTTTTTTGACAACTGGGCAGGATTCTGTTGTATAGAGAGAAATTGAATCTGATTTCAGGGCTTCTTTGGTGGCTCAGATGGTAGAGAATCTGCCTGCAATGCAGGAGGCATGAGTTCGATCCCTGGGTTAGGAAGATCCCCTGAGGAAGGGAATGGCTCAGTTCAGTTCAGCTCACTCATGTCTGACATTTTGAGACCCCATGTACTGCAGCACACCAGGCCTCCCTGTCCATCACCAACTCCTAGAGTGTGCTCAACCTCATGTCCATCAAGTTGGTCATGCCATTCAACCATCGCATCCTCTGTCATCCCCTTCTCCTCCCACCTTCAATCTTTCCCAGCATCAGGGTCTTTTCCAGTGGGTCAGTTCTTCACGTCAGGGGGCCAGAGTATTGGAGCTTCAGCTTCAGCGTCAGTCCTTCAGTGAATATTCAGGACTGATTTCCTTTAGGATTGATTGGTTTGATCTCCTTGCAGTCCAAGGGACTCTCAAGAGTCTTCTCCAACATCACAGTTCAAAAGCATCAGATAGTCAGTGCTCAGCTTTCTTTGGGATGAAGAGCCTGGTGGGCTGCCGTCTATGGGGTTGCACAGAGTTGGACACGACTGAAACGATTTAGCAGCAGCAGCAGCAGCAGCTTTCTTTATAGTCCAACTCTCACATCCATACATGACTACTGGAAAAACCATAGCCTTGTCTAGACAGATCTTTGTTGGCAAAGTAATGTCTCTGCTTTTTAATATGCTATTTAGGTTGGTCATAGCTTTTTTTCCAAGGAGCAAGTGTCTTTTAATTTCATGGCTGTAGTCACTATCTACAGTGATTTTGGAGCCCAAGGAAATAAAGTCTGCCACTGTTTCCACTGTTTCCCCATCTATTTGCCATGAAGTGATGGGACCAGATGCCATGATCTTAGTTTTTTGAATGGTGAGTTTTAAGCCAGCTTTTTCGCTCTCCTTTTTCACTTTCATCAAGAAGCTCCTCAGTTCCTCTTCGTTTTCTGCCAAAAGGGTGGTATCATGGCTACCCACACCAGTATTCTTGTCTGAAGGATTCCATGGATGGATAGAAGAGCCTAGCGTGCTGTAGTCTGTGGGGTCAAAAGAGCTGGACACAACTGAGCAACTAACACACACACACATGCACACAGGGGATGATAGTGTTTTCCTGGTCTTTATGTGTGATGCTGGAGAAGGGTCTTGAGATCCCCTTGTACAGCAAGGAGATCAAACAAATCCCAAAGAAAATCAACCCTGAATATTCACTGGAAGGACTGATGCTGAAACTCCAATACTTCTGTCACCTGATGCGAAGAGCTGACTCATTGGAGAAGACCCAACTCATTGGAGCAGACTCTGATGCTGGGAAAGTATGAGGCAGGAGGGGATGGGGGTGACAGAGGATGAGATGGCTGGATAGCATCACTCACTCAATGGACATGAGTTTTAATAAACTGTGGGAGATGATAAAGAAAAAGGAAGCCTGCTGTGCTGCAGTTCACAGGGTCCCAAAGAGTCACACACAACTGAGTGAATGAACAACAAAGTCTTTAAGTTCAATGCCATGAGTTCAACCAAATGGGACCCTCCTAGGGCAGACACCTTCCCTATATCCTCTGCTATCACTCTTCTTTGAATACTTAGATAGTAATATCTGATGCATATTTTCTAAGTTTTTTTTTAGAAACTTCCATCAAATGGAAGAAATTAACTACTTGCTCATGAGCACATGTCCTGCAGACCTCCTGGTGCCTAAGGGTTGATATATTAGCCCCTGTGACACCACTCTGTTCCCTCACCATCAACCAATCAGAGCACTGTGTATGAGCTGATCACAGGCCCTGTGACCTTCTCCCTTACTTGGCTTTTTAAAAGGCTTTGCTGAAATCCTTTGGTGAGTTTGGGGTTTCTGAGCATGAGCCACCCATTCTCCTTGTGAGGTGCCTTATAGTAAATGCTGTGCTTTCCCTCACCACCACCTGGGGTCAAGAGATGGGCTTTCTGTGTGGGTAGCAGACTCAAGTTTGATTTGGTAACATGAATGGCCTTATAAAGAGTACGCCTTTGTCCAAGATATGAAACTTCTGAATTAAAAGACATGTACTTAAAAAAATGAAAGTTCAGACTGCGTAAGTGCTCTACCAAGAAATAGCATTATTCAGCATTCTTACAGATATGGTAGAGGAGTGAGTGTTTTTCTTTGTGCATTCCAATCTGTTCCTCATTTTCAAAAGTAGCTTATGGGGACCTTGAAAACACTGTTTAACAGACCATTGAAAGGTGAGTTTCTTAAGTTTCTCTATTCAGTCTTCCTTTTAATTTTTATTTTTTTAAATTTTTATTTAGAGGATAATTGCTTTACAATACTGTGTTAGTTTCTACCATACATCAACATGAATCGCCATAGGTATGCATATGTCTCTTCCCTTTTGAACCTCCCTCCCACCTCCTACCCCATCCCATCCCTCTAGGTTGTCACAGAGCCCTGTGTTTGATCTTCCTGAGATATATAGTAAATTCCCACTGGTTGTCTGTTTTGCATATGATAATGTATATGTTTCAATGATACTCTTTCAATTCATTCTTTTTTAATGCAGATTGATGGTGGTGAAGCTGGTGATTGTGGTCGGGATGGTGATGATGGCCGTGATGGTGGTTGGATGAGTGTGATCTTCTACGGAAAATTCACTTTTTCAAAAGAGATGGCAGAGTTCACCTAAAAGCTTAATAATTCCAAAACCTGATTTGCTCACAGTAAATGTGAAAATATAGTTCTAAGAAAAGTTATGACCAACCTAGATAGTATATTCAAAAGCAGAGACATTACTTTGCTGACTAAGGTCCGTCTAGTCAAGGCTATGGTTTTTCCTGTGGTCATGTATGGATGTGAGAGTTGGACTGTGAAGAAGGCTGAGTGCTGAAGAATTGATGCTTTTGAACTGTGGTGTTGGAGAAGACTCTTGAGAGTCCCTTGGACTGCAAGGAGATCCAACCAGTCCATTCTGAAGGAGATCAGCCCTGGGATTTCTTTGGAAGGAATGATGCTAAAACTGAAGCTCCAGTACTTTGGCCACCTTTTGCGAAGAGTTGACTCATTGGAAAAGACACTGATGCAGGGAGGGATTGGGGGCAGGAGGAGAAAGGGACGACCAAGGATGAGATGGCTGGATGGCATCACGGACTCAATGGACGTGAGTCTGAGTGAACTCCGGGAGTTGGTGATGGACAGGGAGGCCTGGCGTGCTGCGATTCATGGGGTCACAAAGAGTCGGACACGACTGCGCGACTGAACTGAACTGAATGTGAGAAGCAGTATTGTGTTCTGTTATAGAGGATATTTAGATTGTAATTAGACAGTTGGCTAAAAATCTGTGGAAATTAATCTTTTGTGACTAAACAAGGATTTTAAGTTTAATTGAGGAACCCACTTGTCAAAAAGACACTCTTAACAAATCAAATTTAAATTGCATGTGAAATCCATACTTCTTGAAATTGTTTTGCCTGAGAAGGAAATATGCATGGATCACAATGGCAGAAATTCTGACAGCCAAGGTAAACTTTGCCCAGCTTTGCATGTTCTTGGCTATTATTGTCAGTTCACCTAAGATATCCTTGAACAAGGAATCAGGTCACAAAATAGATGAGAAACAGACAAAACACTTAAAATTTTAATGTTTATTAATGTAGGTCTTCCATTAAAGTGGTTTGTGCTCACAATCAATTCAAGCAACCAAGGGAGGTCTCTTTCCTCGTTATTCAACATTACCCTTCCATCTTCCCTCAGAGGTTACCACCAAGTAAGAAGATCTTATGAGTCAATATTTTGAGGATGATTTAGTTTATTTTATTTCACATTTAGAAGATGGTGGTGTAATAACTAGAAATATAAAGCAGGCGTTGCAAAATCAGGAATCTGTTGTGCTTAGAGATGGCAAAGGCAAAACTTGGTGGACAGAAGCAATGAACACCTGCTACAGGTCAAAATACTGAGGATCTCAATCCTACTAGTCTGAGATCAGGGCTATGGGCTGCTATCAGGTGCTTGAAGGTGCTCACAGCTTTGAATTTAATTATTCTCGTGGCTTTAAACACTTTAAAGGTATGAAGACTTGACCTGCTCAGAGCAAAAAGAGAAGATACTAAAACAAAGTCCCAACACAGAGTCTAAATCCTACCCAGCAGGGTAACAGATCTCGGAGAAGCAGACAAGACTGAATTGAGAGAGGCTGGTCTCTGCAACTACCACACTGTCAGCACCTGCCAAGCGCTACCGCTACTGATGAACGAGCAGCTCCATCTTTTGCCACTGGATGTCATTGTATAAGATGTCCTGCCATCACTCTCAAGAAATAAAGAGTCACTGAAGCCTCAAGTATGATATACACAACCAGAGAGAAAATTCCTAGGAAGCTCAAGTGGCAGAGAGACAGTGCAGAGCAGACAGTGGATGGAGGCAATGCTCCCACTGCCTGCATTGTGGGAGCTAGCAGATGCCCAGCAGCACCTGCAGACCAGCTCACCTAGTAGCAGCATTGCTTCTGGCAGCTGCACTTTTGCTGGCAGCAGCATTTCTGCTGGCAACAGCCCTTCCCACATGAGTGGCAGCTGCAGGTACGGCGGTGGCAGCAGACCACGGGGACGCTGCAGCAGCCCCCACAGCAGCCGTGGCAGCAGGGGCAGCAGCTGCTGCAGCAGCCCACCCGGTAGCATCTGCAGCTGTTGCAGCTGTTGCAGCCACTGCCGCAGCCACCACCACAGCCACCGCCGCAGCCACCACCACAGCCACCACCGCAGCCACTGCCACAGCCACCACAACTTCCACAACCACAGCAGCCCATGGTGTCAGTAGAGAGGACTCAGGAGAGGTGAGGAGGCAGACTCAGGAGATGTGGGAGGTTGGATGCCACCTTCTGCTGGGGGAGACCCTTATATACTGACCCCCTTTCCTGGTTTTGGCTCAGTTTCCCTGGAAGAGTCTCACAAGCCTTTTTGTTTACTTCCTTCCTGAGTACCCGTGCCATGATAACTTGCTATTTTTAGCATAGCAGCCTCATAACTTTGAGTTTTCCATTGGGAATGAAGTAGCTGTGTGTCAGATCTTTAGCTCAGAAATGGAAAAGTGATGGCCAAGGAGCAGGGGAAAAGCAGCCTCAGGGGCTTCAGAGTGTTGCCTGTGTGTCAGGCATGACCATCCTAGAGCTCACGGGAGTGAAGAGTTGAAGAGCTCCCACGAGTGCCCCAGAGTGCTTCCATGACGCTGGGCAACAGAAATGCAGAGCTGGGAGAGACTGCTCAGTGGTGAGAAGTGAATCAAAGGAGGGCATATTAAGATTTCCTTCTCTAGCTTTCAAAAGCTAAACTTAACAAAGAGATGCCAGTTGTCAATCCAGGGGCACCAACGTCCTGGGAGAAGCACGGACCTGCCCAAGCCCAGATGTCTCTGATGTAGAAGCTGCAGTGTAAGTCCCAGAAAGACTGGCAGTGAGCTCTTTGGACTAGCTGGGCAGGCCCCAGTTCTCAAGACAGTCAAGCAAGGGGGACTACTGTTTATACCTGCAAGCTACTTGGGGCGAAAGAAGGAAACTACACCCAGAGAGCCAGTTGGATGGAGACCAGTCACTTCAGATAAACATTCTCCTGGGCCATTTTCAGACTGAACCGATGGGCTGGCCCCAGGTCTCAAACCCAGAGGGGCGTGGGAAAAGGCCAGCCACTGGATGAAATCTTTCTTATTTTTGTTTACCCAATTATTTAACAGACAAATGACAAGGAGGAACTTCCTCCTAGCAGATGTTAGGTGTGGGCTACACAAAATTATAGTTTTAGCATCTGACATCACACAAGTTTTCTTTTTTTGGCGAGGGCAGGGTAATCTTTAATGAACAGTCAACTTTTATAAAATAAGGACCTCAGGGACCCAGAGAAAACATAGCTGTGCTTTTTTTTTTTTAAAACATAATCACAATAGTAAAAGATGTTTTATCAGTTTTCACAATCAATAGCCAGACCCCCCCTAAAAAGAGATAATTACTATTACAAGCCATAATGGGAACATGATTAACTTAACAATATAAAACAATTACATACAGTTTGGTGGGGGGGATGTCAAGCAGAGTGATATGATAAGTGGAAGTACATATGTGCATATGTTTTTATCCATCCAGCCAGTCTACATCTTCTGGTTGGTGAATTTAATCCATTTACATTTAAGTTAATTATTGTTATGTAAGATCCATGGGGTCACTAAGAGTTGGACACAACTGAGCGACTTCACTTTCACTTCTCACTTTCATGCATTGGAGAAGGAAATGGCAACCCACTCCAGTGTTCTTGCCTGGAGAATCCCAGGGACGGGGGAGGCTGGTGGGCTGCCATCTATGGGGTCACACAGAGTCGGACACGACTGAAGCGACTCAGCAGCAGCAGCAGCATGATCCTATCACTGTTTTCTTAATTGTTTGGGGTTTATTTTCTGTATTTTTTTTTTTGGTTTTATTTCTGTCTTTTCCTTTTTTTTAAATTAATTTTTATTTTTTAGTTTGTTTTGCTTTACAATACTGTATTCGTTTTGCTATACATTGACATGAATCAGCCATGAGTGTACATGAACTTCCAATCCCGACCCCCACCTCCCCGCTCCCACCCCACACCATCTCTCTGGATTATCCCCGTGCATCAGTCCCAAGCATCCTGCATCCTGCATCGATCCTAGACCAGCGATTCGTTTCACTTATGATATCATACATGTTACACTGCCACTCTCCCAAATCATCCCACCCTCCCCCTCTCCCACAGAATCCAAAAGACTGTTCTATATGTCTGTGTCCCTTTTGCTGTCTCGCATACAGGTTTATCATTACCATCTTTGTAAATTCCATATATATGTGTAAGTATACTGTATTGGTGTTTTTCTTTCTGGATTACTTCACTCTGTATAATCGGCTCCAGCTTCATCTACCTCATTAGAACTGATTCAAATGTATTCTTTTTAATGGCTGAGTAATACTCCATTGTGTATATGTACCACAGCTTTCTTTGTCTTTTCCTTCTCTTGTTTCCTGCCTAGAGAAGTTCCTTTAGCATTTATTGTAAAGCTAGTTTGATGGTGCTGAATTCTCTTAACTTTTGCTTGTCTGGGGAGCTTTTCATTTCTCCTTCAAATCTGAAGGAGTCTTGCTGGATAGAGTATTCTTGGTTGTAGGTTCTTCCCTTTCATCACTTTAAATATATCATGCTATTCCCTTCTGGCTTGTAGAATTTCTGTTGAGAAATCAGCTGATAGCCTGAGGAGAGTTTCTTTGTATGTTGTCGTTTTCCCTTGTTGCTTTTAATATTTTATCTCTGTCTTTAATTTTTGCCACTTTGATTACTATGTGTCTTGGTGTGTTCATTCTTGGGTTTATCTTTCCTTGGACTCTCTGCTTCCTGGACTTGGTTGACTATTTCCTTTCCCATGCTCAGGAAGTTTTCAGCTATTATCTCTTCAAATATTCTCTCAGGTCCTTTCTTTCCTCTCCTGGGACTCCTATAATGTGGATGTTGGTGCTTTTAATGTTGCCCCAGGGGTCTCTTAGGCAGTCTGCATTTCTTTTCATTCTTTTTTCTATATTCTGTTCTGGGGCTGTGGTTTACACTGCTCTGTCCTTCAGGTCATTTATCCATTCTGCCTCAGTCATTCTGCTCTCCATTCCTTCTAGTGTATTATTCATCTGTTTGTTGGTTCCTTATTCAGCTCTTCTAGGTCTTTGGTAAACATTTCTTGTGTCTTCTCGATCTTTGCCTGCATTCTTTTTCTGAGATCCAGAATCATCTTCACTATATTACTCTGAATTCTTTTTCTGGAAGGTTGCTTATCTCTACTTCATTTAATTGTTTTTCTGGCGTTTTATCTTGTTTAGGACATAACATTCTGCTTTTTCATCATGATTAACTTTCTGTAATATGGTTTTGGTTTTAGCCCTGTGAGACTATGCTTCTTCTTCTGTCTGCTCTCTGATGGATGGGGCTAAGAAGCTTGTGTAAGCTTGTTGATGGGAGAGACTGGTGATGGGAAAAACTGGGTCTTGCTCTGGTGGGCAGGGCCTTGCTCAGTAAAGTTGTAATCCAATCATCTGCTGATGGACGGGGTTCCACTCCCTCCCTGGTGGTTGCTTGGCCTGAGGTGACCAGTCCTGGGGTCTGTGGCTCTATGGTAGAGTTAATGGTGACCCCCAAGAGGGCTCACACCAAGGAGGACCTTCCTGGCCTGGTGACGCCTGTGCCCCTGTCCCTGTGGCAGCCCCTGCTGACCTCTGCCTCCACAGGAGGACCTCCAACACTAGCAGGTAGTTTTGGTTCGTCTCCTGTGGGTTAACTGTTCCTTTCCTCTGGGTCGTGGTGCATGCAAAATTTTGTTTGTGCCCTCTAAGACTGGAGTCTCTATTTCCCCAAGTCCTCTGGAAGTTCTATAATCAAATCCCACTGGCTTTAAGATCAGATTCCCTGGGGATTCCCAGTCCCTTTGTCAGATCCCCAGGCTGGAAAGCCTGCTGTGGGGTTCAGAACTATCAGAACAGTGCGAGAACTCCTTTAGTATTATTATTCTCCAGGTGGTAGGTCACCCACATGGAGGATATGGGATTCGATTTGATCGTGATTATGCCCCTCCTACTAACTCACTGCAGCTCCTTGTTTGTCTTTGGACATGGGGTGTTTTTATTTGATGGGTTCCAGTGTCCTCCTGTTGATGGTTTTTCAACAGCTAGTTGCAATTTTGGTGTTCTTGGAGGAGAGGAGTGTGTGTCCTACTATGCTATCTTGAACTGGAAACCATACATGTGTTTTAAGGTGAGATGTTAAGGATGCTCTTTCTGTTTTGGGTCTGGTTTTTCACTTATTCTTCCAAAAGGTTTTTATAACTTAGTGGAATCTCAGTAGAGAGAAAAACAATCTTTTTTCCAAACCCGCTATGACTAAGAAGCATATGCTAAAAAATGGGACTTTTACTTGACTCCAGTTGTGAACTGTCACAGTTATAAAAAATGAGGATAGTTCTTCAATATTTCAGGCATTTACTTAATACAAGAGCTGGCTGTTGAGTATGTACAATGGGTCAGGCACTATTCTAGTCCCTGGGGCAAAACATACATGTGTACGTTCTTAGGAACACAAAGCTGTTAGAAGTGTGTTCTAATCCAAATATAGCTTTAAGGGACAGGTAATGGTTTAAAATAGCAATATTAACTGGACACAATCTCAACAAGGAAGGATGTCAGAGTCTTGTGAGGTCTCTTAGAGGAAGTGGGATGAATAACAAGGCACAAACTGTATATTCTTGGCTCAGCTCCTGAAGATGGTATATAAAGGTCCCCCTAGAAGAAGTGACATCCAACCTCCCTCACATCCTGAGACTCCCTCCTCACCTCTCCTGAGTCCTATCTACTAACACCATGGGCTGCTGTGGTTGTGGAAGTTGTGGTGGCTGCAGTGGTGGCTGCGGTGGTGGCTGTGGTGGTGGCTGCAGCGGTGGCTGCGGTGGTGGCTGTGGTGGTGGCTGCGGTGGTGGCTGCGGTGGTGGCTGCAACAGCTGCAACAGCTGCAGATGCTACCGGGTGGGCTGCTGCAGCAGCTGCTGCCCCTGCTGCTGCGGCTGCTGTGGGGGCTGCTGCAGCGTCCCCGTGGTCTGCTGCCACCGCCGCACCTGCAGCTGCCACTCGTGTGGGAAGGGCTGTTGCCAGCAGAAATGCTGCTGCCAGAAGCAATGCTGCCACTAAGTGAGCTGGTCTGCAGGTGCTGCTGGGCATCTGCTTGTTCCCACTGCTGAGACTTCTCTCCATCCATCCATCTGTACTGTGCTCTCTCTTTGGCACCTGGGCTTTATGGCACTTCCCTCTGGTTTTCATGCTCTGACCCTAAGTATTTTTTTCCATTTTTTAATATAGTCACACATGAATATTTTATTCAAAGTCATCCAAGAAAAATGATGGAGGGCATTTTGCTTACTAAGCTCAGCAAAATGAGGTAATGATTCTCACTTTTTTTGTGAAATTCTTTTCTGTCTTTGCCATGTCTTCTTGTTTTTACCATAAATATCTGTCCTTCCTGTGGCCATAGAGTTTTTTTTTTTTAATAGATTATGTCCTAAAAATGTCTTAATAAAATACAAAAATAAATTCTGAACATTTGCTCTTGTTTTATTCGTAGAGATATTTGTATTAAAGTAGTATTAATATAGTTTCCCATGGCTTGGGGCTGTCAAGGATACATGAATAATTATGCCCTGGTGTGGTTTACAATTTTATTTACTCTACAATCCAGCCATACACAAATAACCATGAACACAAGACAGAATAACAATAAACATACCAGGAGACCATGATGTCATGTATCATGGCAGGAGGGATCCTCATTGTTGGGTGAGAAAAGGGTGCAATGAGTAGAGTGACTTCAAGAAAGAGATGACATTTTTTGCTGTTTTGCAGAATTAGTAAGATTGTGGCAAGTGGAGATAGTTGGAGGCAGACATTCTAGAAGGGGGGCAAACAAATGAGGGATGGAAAAGTTCAAAGCACATATGGAAACTAGCAAGCCATGCATTTCACCTAAGTACAGAGCATATCAATATAAATAGTTAGAAATAAGAACTGAAAAGACACTAAGTCTGTCATTTACAATGACAGCAATGACCAGCACACACATTGCCCGTAAAATCCAGGCACTTTTCTAACAATGCACCTGTTTTGAAAGAAGCACTATTACAATGCTTTCTGCACAGAGAAGTTAAATGACTTGATTAAAGCATACAGCTGCAACTGGTGGAGCTCTGATATGCAGCAATGCTGTTGGCCAGTGAAGGTTTTCAAGAAGGAACTTGGTGCAGCCACCTGCACAGTTAATGGTTTATGAGGAGAACTAAAGTGACATCGGAGAAGGCAATGGCGCCCCGTCCAGTACTCTCGCCTGGAAAATCTCATGGACAGAGGAGCCTGGTGGGCTGCAGTCCATGGGGTCGCTGAGGGTCGGATACGACTTTCATTTTTCACTTCCATGCATTGGAGAAGGAAATGGCAACCCACTCCAATAAGCCCATGTTGTTGTTGTTGTTCAGTTTCTCAGTGGTGCCTGACTCTCTGTGACCCCATGGACTGCAGCACACTGGGCTTCCCTGTCCTCTGTCTCCTGGAGTTTGCTCAAACTCATGTGCATTGAGTCGGTGATGCCATCCAACCTACTGATCCTCTTTCACCCTCTTTTCCTCCTGCCCTCAATCTTTCCCAGCATGAGGATCTTTTCCAATCAGTCAGCTCTCCGCATCAGTTGGTCAAAGTATTGGAGCTTCAGCATCAGTCCTTCCAGGGAATATTCAGAGTTGGTTTCCCTTAGAATTGACTGGTTGGATCTCCATGCCATCCATGGGACACTCGAAATCTTCTCCAACACCACAATTTGAAAGCATCAATTCTTTGGTGCTCAACCTTCTTTATGGTCCATTCTCACATCCACACATGAGTCCTGGAAAAACCATAGCTTTGACTATATAGACCTTTGTCAGTAAAATGATATCTCTGCTTTTTAATATGTTGTCTAGGTTTGTCACAGCTTTTCTCCCAAGGAGCAAGTGTCTTTCAATTTCATGGCTGCAGTCACCATCTGCAGTGATTTTGGAGCTCAAGAAAATAAAATCTGTTACTGTTTCCACTTTCCCCCCACCTATTTGCCATTAAGTGATGGGACCAGAAGCCATGGTCTTAGTTTTTTGAATGCTGAGTTTCAAGCCAGCCTTTTCACTCTCCTCTTTCACCTTCATCAAGAGGCTCTTTAATTCCTCTTTGCTTCCTGACATTAGAGTGGTATCATCTGCATATCTGTGGTTGTAGATATTTCTCCTGGCAATCTTGATTCTAGCCTGTGATTCATTCAGTGTGGTGTTTTCCATAATGCATAGAAGTTAAATAAACAAAGTGACAATATACAGACTCCCTTGCAGACTCCCTTCCCAATTTTGAAACAGTCAGTTTTTCCATGTAAGTCTCTAACTGTTGCTTTTTGCCCTGCATGCAGGTTTCTCAGCAGACAGGTAAGGTACTCTGGTATTTCCATCTCAGGAAGAATTTTCCACAGTATGTTATGATCCATACAGTCAAAAGCTTTAGCGTAGTCAGTGAAGCAGAAGTAAATGTTTTTCTGGAATTCTCATTTTTTTTTTCTGTGACTTTCACTTTCCACTTTCATGCATTGAAGAAGGAAATGGCAACCCACTCCAGTGTTCTTACCTGGAAAATCTCAGAGATGGAGGAGCCTAGTGGGCTGCCATCTATGGGGTCGCACAGAGTCGGACATGGCAGAAGCGACTTAGCAGCAGCCGCAGCGACTTAGCAGCAGCTGCAGCAGCAACGGATGTTGGCAATTTGATCTCTGGTTCCTCTGCCTTTTCTAAACTCAGTTTGACATCTGGAAGTTTTTGGTTCGTGTACTGTTGAAGCCTATCTTGAAGGATTTTGAACTTTACCTCACTAGCATGTGAAATGAGCACAATTGTATGGTAATTTGAAGATTCTTTGGCATTGCATTTCATTGGGATTGTAATGAAAATTGATGATTTCCATTTTCCAGTTTTCTCTGTCTCCAGGGGAAACAGAGGGTCTTGGAGGGGGCACAAACAAAACCTTGTGTGTACCAGGACCCAGGGAAAAGGACCAGTGACCACACAGGAGACTGAGCTAGACCTGCCTGTGAGTGTTTAAAGGTCTCCTGCAGAGTTGTGGTCGGCAGTGGCCTGCTGCAGGGACAGGAGCACTGGCAGCAGTAGTCCTGAAAGGCGTGTTGGTATAAGGTCTTTTGGAGATGCCAGTAACCCTATCATAGAGTCATAGACTCCAAGACTGGGTCAGTTCAGTTCAGTTCAGCTCAGTGATTCAGTCTTGTCCACCTCTTTGCAGCTCCGTAGACTGCAGCACACCAGGCCTCCCTGTCCATTATCAACTCCCGGCATTTATTCAAACTCATGTCCAGTGAGTCGGTGATGCCATCCAACCATCTCATCCTCCGTCATCCCCTTCTTTCACCTTCAATCTTTCCCAGCATCAGGGTCTTTTCCAATGAGTCAGTTCTTTGCCGTAGGTGGCCAAAGTATTGGAGTTTCAACTTCAGCATCAGTCTTTCCAGTGAATATTCAGGACTGATTTCCTTTAAGATGGAATGGTTGGATCTCCTTGCTGTCCAAGGGACTCTCAAGAGTATTCTCCAACACCACAGTTCAAAAGCATCAATTCTTTGGAGCTCAGCTTTTTTATAGTCCAACTCTCACATACTTACATGACTACTGGGACAACCGTAGCTTTGACTAGATGGACCTTTGTCGGCAAAGTAATGTCTCTGCTTTTTAATATGCTGCCTAGGAGGGTCGTAACTTTTCTTCCAAGGAGCAAGTGTCTTTTAATTTCATGGCTGCAGTCACCATCTGCAGTGATTTGGAGCTCCCCAAAATAAAATCTCTCATTGTTTCCATTGTTTCCCCATCTATTTGCCATGAAGTGATGGGACCAGATGCCATGATCTTCGTTTTCTGAATGTTGAGCTTTAAGCCAACTTTTTTACTCTCCACTTTCACTTTCATCAAGAGGCTCGTTAGTTCTTCTTTGCTTTCTGCCATACGAGTGGTGTCATCTGCATATCTGAGGTTATTGATATTTCTCCCAACAATCTTGATTCCAGTTTGTGCTTCATCCAGCCCAGTGTTTCTCATGATGTATTTTGCATATAAGTTAAATAAGCAGGGTGACAATATGCAGCCTTGATGTACTCCTTTCCTGATTTGAAAGACTGGGTCACCTGAGGCCAAAAAACTAACTGAGGGAGCACAGCCCCACCCATCAGCAGAGAATTGGATTCAAGATTTCCTGAGTATGTTCCTGCCTACCAAAGCAAGACACAGTTTTCCCCATAGCGAGCCCCTCCCATCGGCAAGCTTGCATAAACCTCTTATCCTTATCCATCAGAGGGCAGACAGAAGCAGCAGGAAGTGTAAACCCACAGCCTCGAGAACGGAAACCACAGTCACAGAAAGCTAAACTCACACGCTGAAGCCCCAACCCCCGTATTTGGAGGTGGGGTCTTTGGGAGTGAATTACATTTAGCTGAGGTCCTGGAGGTGTGGGCCTCATGCTGGGATTAGTGCTCTTACAAGAAGAGGAAGAGACACTAGAGCTGTTTGTCTGCCACATGAAGACACAGGGAGAAGATGGCTTTCTACAAACTGGAAGAAAGCTCTCACCAGAACCCGACCAGACTGGCACCCTGCTCTCAGACTTCCTGCCTCCAGAACTGTGAGAAGATAAATCTGCTGTGTAAACCACCCAGTCTATGGTATTCTGTCACCACAGCTGATGACTGCCAGAGCGATGGAAAAGCATAGGACGGGCTGGCTCTACTCTTCTTTTCTGAGGGGTCTGGAATACTGTACAAGGGAGCCCATTTTAAAATTTATATTAATACAGGAAACAACTAGGTGAGAGACCGACAATTTCCTTTAAGGTTGTTGGTTTCACTCTATAGGACATAGAAGTAAACGGAGTTGATAGCAACCTATTAATAAAAGAGCAGTCCAATAAATTACAAATTCAGTTCAGTTCAGTTCAGTCGCTCAGTCGTGTCTGACTCTTTGCAACCCCATGAATTGCAGCACGCCAGGCCTCCCTGTCTATCACCAACTCCCAGAGTTCACTCAAACTCACGTCCGAAATTAAATTCTCTCGTAAATCATTCTGATCTTATTTATAGTGTATTTATTCTATTCCTGTGTTGTGAGTATTCTGAGAAGAAGCAGGTATACTTAATTTGCTATACTGGCTAAACTAAAAAGATCTAGGTTTAAAAAAAAACACAAACATTGTTTTGGTCTACTTATGAGAGCTTTTGCTTTCATTTCTAGAAGGAATATTAGATTCAGATTGCAGACCCCAAATATAGTTTGTATAGATCACGGAGCTTGGCATGTACCATAGTTTGCTAATAAATACTGTTTTATATATATATATATATATATATACACTCATATGTATATTGTATATTTATATAATATATGTCCTCAGGTCTCCTGCATTGCTGGCAGATTCTTTACAGTCTGAACCACTAGGGAAGCCCATATAGCGTGTGCTGTGCTGTGCTTAGTCACTTAGTCATGTCTGACTCTGCGGCCCCATAGATGTAGCCTACTAGGCTCCTCTGTCCCTGGGGATTCTCCAGGCCAGAATACTGGAGTGGGTTACCATTTCCTTCTCTAGGGGATCTTCCCAACCCAGAGATTACACCCTGGTCTCCTGCACTGCAGGTGGATTCTCTACCATCTGAACCACCAGGGAACCCCCATATTATATATATATATATGCATATCTATCTATCTATCTATCTATAGATATAGGCTACCCACTCCAGTATTCTTGGACTTCCCTAGTGGCTCAGCTGGCAAAGAATCTGCCTGCAGTTGCGAGAGACCTGGGTTTGATCCCTGTGTTGGAGGATCCCCTGGAGAAGGGAAAGGCTACCCACGCCAGTATTCTGGCCTGGAGAATTCCATGGACTACAGTCCATGGGGTTGCAGAGTTGGACACGGCTGGGGGACTTTCATTTTCATATATGTATGTGTATGTACACATAGATGTGTGTATGTGTGTGTGTGCACTCAGTATCTCAGTTGTGTCCAACTCTTTGTGACCCACCCCATGGACTATAGCCAGGCTACACTGACCATGGGATATCCCAGGCAAGAATACTGGAGTGAGTTGCTGTTTCCTACAACAGAGGATCTTACCTACCCAGGGGTTGAACCTGGGTTGAGATCCTCTCCTCTTAGCCTGGTTAAGATCCTCTCTTGCATCTCCTGCATTGGCAGGCAGATTCTTTACCACTGTGCCACCTGGGAGGCCCATAAACTTCTATATTGTTTGAATTTTTCCAAGCAAGGTGTTGTGTGATCAGTAGAAAGGTGTGCTGGGGGCAGAGATGAGTAAAGCATGGGAGTGCCTGGTTTTAGGTTAATGACGAGACAGAAGAGGTGCCTCTTGCAAAGAGCTCTTTTCTGCAAAAGGCTTTTCCTGCCGAAAGCTGCTTATACCAAGAGTCCGATTTCCTAACTGCTCAAGTGCCAATGTCTTCAAGATCCTCCTGAGTCTTTCTTCTGAACTGAATTTTCTCAATTCTCCTCTATCAGTCTATATTTGCATTAACTCATACACTTTCTTCCACCGTTTCTGATGTCAAGAATTCAGTGGTTGTTTCTCCACCTGGAATATGCTTTTTGCCATCCCCAAATCTACAAAGTCAATTCCACATGATTTCTCTGCCTTTCATGATGTGCTGGGAGTCAAGGCATCATTCTTGCCTCTTGTCTGTAGCCTTTTGCCTGGCCTGCTGTTTAGGCACTTGCTATATTTTGCTGCAGATATCAATGGTGCCCTCCCTCATCAAAAATTCACATATGAAATCCTAACCTCCAGGACCTCAGAATGTGACCTGACTTAGAAATAGGGTTATTGCAATGTAATTAGTTGAGGTGAGGTCATACTGGAGTAGGGTGAACCCCTAATTGAGTAGGACTGAGGTCTTTATAAGAAAACAACATGGGAGAACATCATGTGATAACAAAGGCAGCTTTCAGCCAAGAAAATCAGTCCTGAATATTCACTGGAAGGACTGATGCTAAAGCTGCCACTACAATACTTTGGCCACCTGATGTGAAGAACTGACTCATTGGAAAAGACCCTGATGCTGGGAAAGATTGAAGGCAGGAGAAGGGGATGACAGAAGATGAGACAGTTGGATGGCATCACCGACGCAATGGACATGAGTTTGAGTAAGCTCCGGGAGTTGATGATGGACAGGGAGGCCTGGTGTGCACAGTCCATGGGGTTGCAAAGAGTCTGACTGAGTGACTGAACTGAACTGAACTGAACTGAACTGCCATACAGTAGCCATAAGTATATATATGTCCCTTCTCTCTTGAACCTTGATTTTGTTTTTAAAGGTGGTGTGTGGAGTGGTTTTCTGGTGCTTTGAGAATTTTCTAAAACAAATAGCTCATTTACTAAATACTGTTTATGAAGCATAGTGTGAGTAGTGTATAGTGTGAAAGTTGCTCAGTCATATTCGACTCTTTGCGACCCCATGAACTATACAGTCCATGGGATTCTCCAGGCCAGAATACTGTAGTGGATAGCCTTTCCTTTCTCCAGGGGATCTTCCCAACACAAGAATCAAACCCAGGTCTTCCTCTGGGCTCTGGAAGTGTGAAAAAAATACATTTCTGTTGTTTTCACTCACCCAATTTGTGGAACTTTGTTACAGAAATCTTAGGAAATTAAAACAGGGGTTAACTATCCTGCACTTGTTCAGTTCAGTTCAGTTCAGTTCATTCGCTCAGTCGTGTCCGACTCTTTGCGACCCCATGAATCGCAGCACGCCAGGCCTCCCTGTCCATCACCAACTCCCGGAGTTCACTCAGACTCATGCCCATCGAGTCTGTGATGCCATCCAGCCATCTCATCCTCGGTCGTCCCCTTCCCTCCTGCCCCCAATCCCTCCCAGCATCAGAATCTTTTCCAATGAGTCAACTCTTCGCATGAGGTGACCAAAGTACTGGAGCTTCAGTTTTAGCATCATTCCTTCCAAAGAAATCCCAGGGCTGATCTCCTTCAGAATGGACTGATTGGATCTCCTTGCAGTCCAAGGGACTCTCAAGAGTCTTCTTCAACACCACACTTCAAAAGCATCAATTCTTTGGCGCTCTGCCTTCTTCACAGTCCAACTCTCACATCCATACATGACCACAGGAAAAACCATAGCCTTGACTAGACGGACCTTAGTCGGCAAAGTAATGTCTCTGCTTTTGAATATATTATCTAGGTTGGTCATAACTTTTCTTCCAAGGGGTAAGCGTCTTTTAATTTCACCATCTGCAGTGATTTTGGAGCACCCCAAAATGAAGTCTGACACTGTGTCCACTGTTTCCCCATCTATTTCCCATGAAGTGATGGGACCGGATGCCATGACCTTCGTTTTCTGAATGTTGAGCTTTAAGTGCTTAAAGACCTGCTATTGGTTTCTTCCATTTGGTTCTATATCTGGCACTTTTCTGAGCTCTCTTACAAGATCTAATGATTTTTCAGTTGGTTCTATTCATATTTCTAAGTATCCCGTCCTTGTTTCTGACAGTAACTAGAATATAGCCAAAGTCTCTTCATTAAATATAATATTTTTTGTAAGTTACCTGGAAATTTCCAGGTAGTAACTGATATTCTTTATATTCTCAAAGACCAAAAACAGGTTTCAAATTTTATATGAATTTTTCTGTATAAATTAAGATAGTCTTCTAAATTTTCTCCTTCAGCATAGTAAATTAGAGAATTTTGTAAGTGAATTGTTTCTACACATTCCTTTTCTGGCAAGATCCTTAGTTTGGAATCCATATGACATTTGTCTCAAAAAATAATGAAGGTAGTTTTCGCTCTTTTTTTTTTTTTTTGATTTTCTAACAGATCCATAAGGAAGGAATTAAGTATTTTAAAGAATTTGTTAAGTTTATCAAGAGGGTTTTGAAAATGTATGTATTTGTTTAACCTTTTCAAAAAGTCAAAAGTAAATGAAAAAATGAAAAACTTGATTACCAGTAGAAGGCAAGAGGGACACAAGTCACACTTTTCGAAGTGTGCTTTGTTTTGTACATCTGACTTTGGAAGCATGTGAATATCGTATATAATTGTTCAACACAACTCACATTTGAAAATCTATAAAAATTGAAAATAAAATGAAACAGACGTGCTTCAATGTGAACTGAGTAGGCAGCATAACCACAAAGGAATCATTTCAAGCAACTTTAAAGCACAATAATTTGACCTGTACGTCTCTCGTGAAATATACGCTAAGGACGAAAGAACTACAAAAGCGGAAGAAAGAACTAAAAAAAAACCAGACCAAACTGGTGTCTGGTGGCCCGATTTTTGGTGGTTGTTTGGTATTGTTAGACTGAGGCTGTTGTGTATATGCTACAGGGTAAAACAAGTGAGCACTTATGTTGCTGCTAACTGGTGAACGGGATTTTGGTGTAGAAGGAAGAGGATGCGGATGTCAGCTAAGTACAGTTGGTAAAGCCTCTGTCGTCTTGATTTTGAATGAGAACTATTTATATGAACTAACGGTGTATTTGCATTTTCCTACTCTGTCTACTGAGAAGATCTAGAAAACACTGCTTAGCCTACTAGCAATGACTACTCCTAGGGCATAGACTGTGGTCCCTAAATACCATCTACTTCATAAAAAGCTGTTGGGACAACTTAGAAACCAACTTAGAGAAGTTCCCACTGGCCAAATATAAGACAGTTTGAGTACCACTAAAAATGTTATGGTGATGAATTGCAATGTTATGTTAAATGAAAAATTTAACTAGGGTCAAATTATGGATTCAGAGTTTTTATTTCAAAAATTGAAGGCATTACTTTATTGTATTTTTGGTACCAGTGTTGCTATTTTAAAAGATGATGTCGCTTTCCTTGTTCTGTGTGTGGCGTGCGTGTGTGTGTGCTGTCACCATTTCTGTTCCACAATAATGTGGTCTTAGGCAATGCTCTGCTTCTCTAGTAGCTCAGATGGTAAAGCATCTGTGTGCAATGCGGGAGACTCGGATTCAGTCCCTGGGCTGGGAAGATCCCCTGGAGAGGGAAATGGCAACTCACTCCAGTAGTCTTGCCTGCAGAATTCCACCGACAGAGGAGCCTGGTGGGCTATAGCCCATGGGGTTGCAAAGAGACCCAACTGAGTGACTAACACACACATAGGCAATTCTACTAATGCAGGAAAAGAAATGTGAGAGAGATAAGGATCAAAATGGAAAAATCAAATCATCATTATTTGTAGATGATATAATTGTGTCTCTAGTAATCACAGTGAACCTCCAATCCCTGAATAAGAAGGAAATACTCCTGGAAAGTGACATAAAAAATCAGTAATGTTTTATACACTAACAACAACTAACAAAAATGTAATAAGGGTGGGACATGCGTGCATGCTCAGTTGCTCAGTCATGTCTGAGTTTTTGTGACCCCACCGATCGTAGCCCTCTGTCCATGGAATTTTCAAGGCAAAAATACTGGAATGGGCTGGCATTTCCTACTACAGGGGATCTTCTCAATCCAGGGATTGAACTTACTCGTGTCTCTTGCATCTTCTGCACTGGCAGGAGAATTCTTTACCACATGAGAAGCCCAGGGTGAGGACATGTTTTACTATTCTAATAAAAGCTATAAGCATCTAAGAATAAATTTAGAGAAAATGTGGAATACAATCATTGAGAAAAATAACAATATATTTAAAGGGTATAAAGGAAAATCTGAACTAATGAAGGCATATGCAAGGATCACGGATGGAAAGAGGATGGTTTTGTCAGGATTTCTATTTTCTTTCAAACAAATGTATCAATTTAATGTAATTCCAAAACAAAACTTGAGATTTTTAAAGGTAAATATAAAACTCAACCAAATATATTTTTAAGTGCCTAGATCCCAACAGAAAAAAAAGCAAATAAACTATACAAATGGAGCATTTACATAAAAAGAAATTAAAATAAAATAATTTCAATCTTAAGGAAATTCAAGTTAAAACTATAGTGATATGCCATAACCTCTCAGATTAGGGAGTGTATATGTGGGTGGGAGAGAAAGGAGATATTCCAGTTAGTAAAGATTCAAGGAAACAGTAGCTATCATACACTGTTGGAAGTATGAACTGATAACACCCCATTTTGGAAAACAACTTGGCAGTATCTTTTCACTTGTGCAGACAGTCCAAATCAGCAATTAAATTTTTAAGTTCATGTTTCAAAATAACTTCTAAATTATATAAGAAAATATATACAGAGGTATTTATTGCAGCATTATGTACAATGGCACAATTTGAATGAAAAATTCCTAAATAAAGAAATTCCAGTAGTCATGTATAGATGTGAGAATTGGATGTAAATAAGACTCAGTGCTTTCAAACCATGGTGTTGGAGAAGACTCTTGAGAGTCCCTTGGACTGCAAGGAGATCCAACCAGTCAATCCTAAAGGAAATCAACCCTGAATATTCTTTGGAAAGACTGATGCTGAAGCAGAAACTCCAATACTTTGGCCACTGATGCAAAGAACTGACTCATTGGAAAAGACCCTGATGCTGGGAAAGATTGAAGGCAGGAGAAGGGATGAGACAGAGGATGAGATGGTTGGATGGCATCATTGACTCAATGGACATGAGTCTGAGCAAACTTGGGGAGATAGTGAAGGACGGGGAAGCCTGGCGTGCTCAGTTCATGGGGTCACAAAGAGTTGCACTCGACTGAGTGCTGGAACAACAACAATATTTTCATACTATAGATTATGATATAACAGTTATAAATACAGATTCTATATTAAATGATATCCTGACAAATCTATCATAAGTTGAAGATATAAAAAATTGGAATACATAATGCCCCTAACTTGCTGAACATCATAGCTTACCTCGCTTACCCTAAACATACTCATAACTCTTAATTAGCCTACAGTTGGGCAAACACAAAGCCTACTGTGTAATAAAGTGTTGACTATCCCATGTAATGTTTTTGAACTGTGGTGTTGGAAAGACTCTTGAGAGTCCCTTGGACAGCAAGGAGATCCAACCAGTCCATCCTAAAGGAAATCAATCCTGAATATTCATTAGGAGGACTGATGCTGAAGCTGAAACTCCAATACTTTGGCCACTTAATGCAAAGAACTGACTCATTTGAAAAGAACCTGATGCTGGGAAAGATTGAAGGTGGGAGAAGGGGACAACAGAGGATGAGATGGTTGGATGTCATCACCGACTCAGTGGACATGAGTTTGAGTAAACTCTGGGAGTTGGTGATGGACAGAGAGGCCTAGCGTGCTGCAGTCCCTGGGGTTGCAAAGAGTCAGACATGACTGAGCAACTGAATTGAACTGAACTAATTCCGTGTAGTTGATTGACTACTGTACTGAACATGGAAAAACAGAATAGTTGTGTATATGGCTGACTGGGAGCTAGGGCTGGATATCACACAAGAGCACTGAAGGAAAAGAGCATAATTCAAAATTAAAATACAATGTCTACTGCATGCATATTGTTTTTACACCATCCTAAAGTCAGAAAATTATAAATCAAACCATCATAAGTTGGGTACCACCTGTGGTCAACTGAGTCAACAAGGACATTGATCTCAGAAACAATGAGTAAATGAAACAAGATGTAGCATTATACAATTTATATAAATTTAAATTGCATCAAGACCTTCCTCAATATTGCTATACATTACATGAATACATATACACACTATACAATTATTTCAAAAAAGATCTTTAAAAAATGAGAAAGAGAGCAACTTTATGATTGTCTTTGGGGACCATGATGGAATCAGCTTGTCTGGTTTATTGAGACAGGCTTACACGTCTAGTGCCCCTACATGCAAAAGTCATCTTCTGAATAAACTTCTAAAAACTTTGCAAAAGTACATACTTTAAACATTAAGGATGCAATGTTAAATGGGTTTCATAACTCTCACTGCCTGACTTTGATGGAAGGAAGCCTCAAGTCAACTTTTCCTTGTTGCTAGTGGTGAGTGAGGTGAAATCGCTCAGTCGTGTCGACTCTTTGCAACCCCGTGGACTGTAGCCCACCAGGCTCCTCAGTCCATGGAATTTTCCAGACAAGAGTACTGGAGTGGGTTGCCATTTCCTTCTCCAGAGGATCTTCCCAACCCAGGAATCGAACCTGGGTCTCCCGCACTGCAGGCAGTCGCTTTAACCTCTGAGCCAACAGGGAAGCCTTTTAATGGTGAGTAGCACTGTATATTTCTCAATATTAATCTCTCCTCGTAGCTTTGATTTACACACCTGTATTTTTCCCTTTGCCATTACCTTTTCAACTCTTTAGCTTCTGTGTGTTTTTTGAAAGCCATCTCAAGTCCTCTGTGAAATAAAGTGGAACATAAATAAGCAAAAAAGAAAATAAGCAAAAGCCATCTGCACTCCAGCCAAGAAAATGTTTTTTTTTTCTGTTGCTGCTGATCCACCCTGAGATTTTTTTTTTTCCCTGCAAGCAAAGCACACACTTTATGAAAAACCTTTCTATATGCCCATTTCCCTCAAACTTCCACCTATTTTATTTTGATGCATGGTGAAAAAATGTATCCAATAATTATTCAAGACAATAAATTGTGTATAATGCCAGAGAGAAGTAGGCTAGGTGAGACTGGAAGAGATGACTGCACCACTGATGATTTCCTCTCATTTCTCATTTCATACTCACAACTTGTTTGTGGACATTCAGATGTGTGGTGTTCTTGATGGTTTATGTCAATTATTCTTCAACGTAGACATTTTTTCCACGTACTGTAGAAATGTTCTTCTTCTCTTGCACCACTTTGCCATTCCTCAAGGTCATGCTTGCCAACTAAGACTTTGAGAAGAATAGTTTGACTGAACACCCCCTCAAGACACAACATTCATAGCCTCTAGTTTTGAAATCTAGTTTGAGGTTTAACCATCTGCCTCTTGTCTTCCCACCTTATGACCTGTCTCAAAAATACAAATTACAACTTTTTAATTTTTTCTCATATTGTTTGTGTAAGTGCTGCTTTTGGAGCTATTGATCCAAAATTTCAAGATCTTTATTAAGACCTCATAACATCCTTTTTTTTTTTTTGGATGAGACTCACTCTTGACTTTACCCTATAATTTCTTTCCTAGTTATTCCTTCATTCTCATTTCTATACTTGAAAAAAAAATCTTGTGGAATAAAGTGGCACTTGACTAATAAAAAGACATTGTGTTATAAAAATATATACTTTAAAATTTCAATGTAGACAAAAATAACTTTTCTGGTAGTATTTTTGGTAATAAAACATAAAGTTTTGTTACTTTAGAAAAAAGTTTATTCCTTGTATATCTTCACAACCACATTGTCCATGTATATTCTCCATTCATGGGACAACTTTCTTTTTGCTGGACATTTTTTTTTGACTAAGACTGTAATAACAGGTCTTCCCTAGGATGTCTCAGTGGTAAAGTACTCACCTGCCAATGCAGGAGACACAGGTTTGATCCCTAGGTCAAGAAAATCCCCTGGAGAAGGAAATGGCAACCTGCAAAGAGCTGGACACAGCGACTCAGCAATGACAATGATATTTAGAAAAGCAGAAATCAAGAGCTAAGATCAATGTTGCATAGTGATCTCATCTGTATGATTAAGGTCTAAAGAAAATAAAGATGAACAAATGGAAAAGGAGTAAAGGAGCTGCTTACATTTAGCAAATCATACAGACCATCCGGCTTTCTGGAGTGTAAGACGTGGATGTGCGTAAGTATATGCTTCGTTGTTGGACTATATCCCAGTGATGTTAATTTATGAGGGGCAGTTGGCTGGCATCCAGAACATGGATTTTGAAGGGTTGTCCCAGACAATTGGTGAAGAAGATTATGGTTGGTCTTGGTGTTTTCACCTGTCCCCATTTCATGCCTTAGGTTAATGGGGGTGTTTGAGAGGGAGGGCTCATGTTTTCATCTGCGTCCAGTGACTCACATGTTCCCTTTCTTTTCCAAACCCTACACCCAGGAACCAGAGATCAAATTGCCAACATCCGCTGGATCATGGAAAAAGCAAAAGAGTTCCAGAAAAACATCTATTTCTGCTTTATTGACTATGCCAAAGCCTTTGACTGTGTGGATCACAATAAACTGTGGAAAATTCTGAAAGAGATGGGAATACCAGACCACCTGACTTGCCTCTTGAGAAATCTGTATGCAGGTCAGGAAGCAACAGTTAGAACTGGACATGGAACAACAGACTGGTTCCAAATAGGAAAAGGAGTACGTCAAGGCTGTATATTGTCACCCTGCTTATTTAACTTATATGCAGAGTACATCATGAGAAACGCTGGACTGGAAGAAGCCCAAGCTGGAATCAAGATTGCCGGGAAAAATATCAATAACCTTAGGTATGCAGATGACACCACCCTTATGGCAGAAAGTGAAGAGGAGCTAAAAAGCCTCTTGTTGAAAGTGAAAGAGGAGAGTGAAAAAGTTGGCTTAAAGCTCAACATTCAGAAAACGAAGATCATGGCCTCTGGTCCCATCACTTCATGGGAAATAGATGGGGAAACAGTAGAAACAGTGTCAGAGTTTGTTCTTTTGGGCTCCAAAATCACTGCAGATGGTGACTGCACCCATGAAATTAAAAGACGCTTACTCCTTGGAAGAAAAGTTATGACCAACCTAGACAGTATATTCAAAAACAGAGACATTACTTTGCCGACTAAGGTCTGTCTAGTCAAGGCTATGGTTTTTCCTGTGATCATGTATGGATGTGAGAGTTGGACTGTGAAGAAGGCTGAGCACCGAAGAATTAATGCTTTTGACCTGTGGTGTTGGAGAAGACTCTTGAGAGTCCCTTGGACTGCAAGGAGATCCAACCAGTCCATTCTGAAGGAGATCAGCCCTGGGATTTCTTTGGAAGGAATGATGCTGAAGCTGAAGCTCCAGTACTTTGGCCACCTCATGCGAAGAATTGACTCATTGGAAAAGATTCTGACGCTGGGAGGGATTGGGGGCAGGAGGAGAAGGGGACGACTGAGGATGAGATGGCTGGATGGCATCACGGACTCAATGGACGTGAGTCTGAGTGAACTCCGGGAGTTGGTGATGGACAGGGAGGCCTGGCGTGCTGCGATTCATGGGGTCGCAAAGAGTCGGACATGACTGAGCGACTGAACGGAGCGGAACAGACACCCAGGAACCATTTGATAGCAGAACTCAGTTACTAAAAGCTGTGTGAATCCATGACAAGTGACAGGTCCCAGGTATGTTTTCATGTCACATTTTAAGTTGGGAAAAGTTTGCTTTTGAAGGAACATCAGCAACAGTTGGAACACTTTCGTGATGGTCTGCACGCAAGTTCTGGCCTAGGGAAGAAAGCTGGCTGCAGAGTCAGCACAAAGACTATTCCTTTGCTGGAATGACAATTATGCAAATAGGGGTGAATAGCACACTTAGATAGCCGTCCAACCTTTCAGCGTGCAGTACAGGAGAGTAAAGCGCACCAGACCAGGAAAAGGTGGTTTCATAATTGGCTGTATAACATCAGAAAATAGCTTCATAAATGATTAACACAGTTGACAGCTACTGTTCTCTGTTTTCAAAAGAACATAAGGCATTTTACTGAATATGTGTGAATACGTGTTTCTGTGTGCATTTAAAACCAAACTTTGGAACTTCCCTGGTGGGCCAGTGGTTAAGACTTCCTTTTCCAATGCAGGGGGTATGAGTCCGATCCCTGGTGGGGAGAGCTAAGATCCTACATGCCTTGTGGCTAAAAACAAACAAACAAACCATAAAACAGAAGTAATATTGTAACAAATTCAATAAAGACTTTAAAAATGGTCCATATCAAAAAATTTTTTAAAAACATTAACAGAGAGCATAGAAGAGCCTTTGTTTTCTTCTCTTGCACTTAGCCCCTTGCATCCTACTTATTTCTAGGTGAACTTACTGCAGTGGGATTGGCATGGCACATACGTATGTGTGTGGACAGTATCTTAGATAAAATGTCACATACATTACATAGATACAAGCAAGTCATGAGTAAATATGATATCCTCCCCTCACCCTGTAGTTTTTGAGTTTACCTGCCAGTTCTGAGGGAAGAGAATGAAAGAAGTTAGAAAGACAAAATGAATTTATCGTTGGAGGACAGGGAGGATGAGGAAAGAAAATAGTTGGCTCCTGAGAGAAGAAAGCCCAAACTGAGTTCTTTGGGAATTTCGGGGGAGTTTTGAGAGATGAGGGAGACAGAAGTTCGGTCACACTCTGATGTGGACTGCATTGGAAGATGAAGATTTTTGGAAGTATTTCTCTCTCTCTCTTTTTTTTGATATTTATTTTTATTTATTTGGCTGAGCCAGGTTTTACTTACTTAAGGCATGCAGGATCTTCATTGCAGAATGAGAACTCTTTGGTTGCCGCAAGTGGGATCTAGTCCCCTAACCAGGGATCAAACCTGGGCATTGGGAACATGGAGTCTTAGCCACTGGTTTGTCAGGGAAGTTCCTCTCTGGTTTCTTTAATTCATTTCCCACTTTGAAATTTGCTAAGAGATTACTAAGAGAGTTACTTTTTTTTCCTTTTTCAATATGAATTGTCATATTTTTCTGGATAAATGTAATTCTGTACTGAAATGGACCACAAGGCAATTCAGCTTTTCAGAACCCTGGGATTTCTTTGGAAGGAATGATGCTAAAACTGAAGCTCCAGTACTTTGGCCACCTTATGCGAAGAGTTGACTCATTGGAAAAGACCCTGATGCTGGGAGGGATTGAGGGCAGGAGGAGAAGGGGACGACCGAGGATGAGATGGCTGGATGGCATCACGGACTCAATGGACGTGAGTCTGAGTGAACTCCGGGAGTTGGTGATGGACAGGGAGGCCTGGCGTGCTGCGATTCATGGGGTCGCAAAGAGTCGGACACGACTGAGCGACTGAACTGAACTGAACTGATGCCTGTCTATCCACCCCTCTAATTCAGCATATCTTAATTTTATGTTGCAGTAGTAGACTGCCCAATCTAGAATAGGACCAAGTGAAAAAATACAAGTGCCTCCGGTTTCTAGAGTCAGAAAGGGCTGGCCTTTCTCCATCCCCACCTGCTTGCTCTCAGGTCTCTTTTTTGTCACTTGGCCTCTTTCTTCTTGAAAGGGGAGTGAAAAGAAACTCATGGTTGCCCAGAGCTGGCCCAGAACCCTGGTCGGCTACTGCTGCTAAGTCGTTTCAGTCGTGTCCGACTCTGTGTGACCCCATAGACGGAAGCCCACTAGGCTCCCCCCATCCCTGGGATTCTCCAGGCAAGAATACTGGAGTGGGTTGCCATTTCCTTCCCCAAGACATGAAAGTGAAAAGTGAAAGTGAAGTCGCTCAGTCGTGTCCGACTCTTCGTGACCCCATGGACTACAGCCTACCAGTCTCCTCCACCCATGGGATTTTCCAGGCAAGAGTACTGGAGTGGGTGCCATTGCCTTCTCCTTCATAAACTGGGCTGAGGTGGTCAGACTTTACCCTCTGGGCATCAGTGAACCAGATAAGACTTTGAAGCAGGGGAGTGGTGTGATTAGAGCTGCTCTCAAGTCCCCTGTGATGAGGAAATAAAAAAAAATTATAAAGTGTTTGACCAAGCAGTTTATGGAGGGTAGAGGGAAGGAGGGGAGGGGAGAGGGGGTTAATTACAATAAACCAGGAAAATTTGCAAATAACTTAGAAAATGTGAAACTCCCAGGAGAGAATTAAGTGGCTCCTGTGAAATGGACTCTCTCCTATTCATGTTTAAACATGAAACATTAATCTCAGCCTCTTGGGGTAGACACCTCAATAGAAAATTAAGATTCAACAGTTAACTTATTACTGAGCATTTACCATGGGATTTCTGAGCACTTTCCACATATTAGCTCATATAATCCACATAAGGATTTGATGAAGCAGATTCTGTTTTAGGTCCATCTTTCAGAAAAAAGAAAAAGGAAAAAATGAGGTACAGAGACACATTAGTTGATTTATCCAGGAAATCATTTAATTAGTAGTGGCTGGCCGAGCTTCTGGTTGCATTTAGGTCGCTTGGCCCCTCATGCTGAAGCTGAAACTCCAATACTTTGGGCACCTGATGTGAAGAATTGACTCATTGGAAAAGACCCTGATGCTGGGAAAGACTGAAGGCTGGGAAGGGGACAACAGGGGATGAGATGGTTGGATGGCATCACCGACTCAGTGGACATGAGTTTGAGTAAGCTCCGGGAGTTGGCGATAGACAGGGAGGCCTGGTGTGCTGCAGTCCATGGGGTCACAAAGAGTCGGACATGACTGAGAGACTGAACTGAACTGGCGCCTAGTTCAGTTCAGTTCAGTTCAGTCGCTCAGTCGTGTCTGACTCTTTGCAATCCCATGAATCGCAGCACGCCAGGCCTCCCTGTCCATCACCAACTCCTGGAGTTCACCCAGACCCACGTCCATCGAGTCAGTGATGCCATCCAGCCATCTCATCCTCGGCCGTCCCCTTCTCCTCCTGCCCCCAATCCCTCCCAGCATCAGGGTCTTTTCCAATGAGTCAACTCTTCGCATGAGGTGCCCAAAGTACTGGAGCTTCAGCTTCAGTATCATTCCTTCGAAAGAACACCCAGGGCTGATCTCCTTTAGAATGGACTGGTTGGATCTCTTTACAGTCCAAGGGACTTTCAAGAGTCTTCTCCAACACCACAGCTGAACTGGCCCCTAAGAGGCTCTCAAACACAGCCCTTTGCTGCCACCTGATGGTTGCAGTCGGGCAGTGCAACAGTAGAGGTGTGTCCCGGCGGGTCCAGTAGGGAAGTGAGAACAGGCTCCCTGGAGGACGTGACCTTGAAGCAGAAATGAGGGTGATTGGGCTGGAAAGCATTCTAGGCAGAGAGAGCAGCGCGCTGCAAGGCACAAAGGCTACAGTCACGGCGCCGTTCCTGGGGGAACATGATCAATCTGCCCATCTTTTCCTTTTCTTTTGGGAGAAGATCCTCGCGTATTTCTAGAACGGGAAAATGAAACGGGCCCTCGTACCGGGCCTCAGAACTTCCTGACAAGGTTGGGGTACTGCGGTCATGAGTGCCCAGAAGGCCGTTTTGGAAAACGTGCACGTGGTCGTGGAGAGAACGAGCTCTGCCTTCATGCTGCAGAGTTTCATCAGGTGGAAAACCAGGGGTGCGAAGGGATGGGCTCAACCTTCCTCTCCGAACCCCCACCTCCGACCCCGTCTTTTGTCTCTGACGCTCCTCAGCCCCGGTGACACACGCTCCACTTCTCCTGACCCCTCTGAGGAGTGTAGAGTGCGGTGGGCTACCGCGGGGCTGCCAGAGACGACCTCGCCTTGAGCCCCTGTGCTGCCATCACGAAATCTCCAAGAGATTATTTCCGGCCAACACCTTTGGACACATGGATGAGTAGCCTTGTAAGAGTTCTTGGGGGAGGCAGGAAAAGTGGGCGCTCTGGGTGGATTTAGATGAAGGAGGTCTTTTTTAGAGCTAAAGGGTCAGTTCCAGCTGACTTGTGAGAATGACCTGTTTCATCCATTACTGTATCAGCCCCAGCGTTTTTGGCTCTTGCATCTGGACAACAGGAGGACTGTCAAAAATTTCTTCTTTTTTATGTGTAAAATTTTTTTAAAATTATTTTTTTATTTGAAAAACAATTGCTTTACAGTGTTGTTAGTTTCTGCAGTATAATGTGAATCAACTATAAGTGGACATATGTCCCGTTCCTCTTAAGCCTCCTTCCTCCCCATGCAACCCTCCCTTTTAGGTCATCACAGAGCACTGAACTGAGCTCCCTGTGTTGTACAGCAGCTTCCTGCTAGCTAAGACCGTAGATTTCTTACGAAAGACACTGTTTTGGGCTGAATTGTGTCTCCCCTACAAAATTCATATATTCATATATTCATGTCCTAACCCCAACACTGGAGAAAATGACTATGCTTGCAGATAGAAACTCTAAAAAGACAATTATGGTTAAATGAAGCCATTGAGGTGGACCCTACTCTACCATGACTCCTGTCCTAAGAAGAGGTTAGAACAGACACACCAAGAGGAAAGACCATGTAAAGACATTGTAGGGGACTTCCCTGGTGGTCCAGTGGTTAAGAATCCACCTGCCAATTCAGGGGACATGGGTTCGATCCCTGGTCTGGTAGGATCCCACATGCCTGGAGCAACTAAGCTCATATGCCACAACTACTGAAGCCTGCTCCCCAGGGCCTGTGCTTTGCGATAAGAGAGGCCACCTCAGTGAAAACCCCAAGCACTGCAACGAAAGAGTGGCTTCCGTCTGCTGCAACTAGAGAAAGCCGTTGAGCAGCAATGAAGACCCAGGACAGCAAAAAATTAATTAATTAAATACAAAAAGACTGCAGGGAGGGGGCACCTACGACCTCCAGGGAGAAGTCTCTGCAGACATTAATCATGCTGGCACCTTGAGCTTGGACAGCCAGCCTCTAGAAATGTGAGACAGTAGATTTTATTCTTGACGTCACCTGGTGTGTGGTACTGTGTTATGGGAGCCCAAGCAAATTAATACAGGCATCTTTGTGAAATGATAACCCCCAATGATGGTGAGTGAATAATGTGAATGGTTTCTCTGTTAGACTCCAGGTCATCTGACGCTTAAGATATTATCCTGTTGACAGGGTAGCTTAGGGAGGTTTACTGCCATTAACTCATTTTGTGTTCATATCAGGGCCTTATCTGGAGTTTGCAAGAGTAGGTAATTTAGAGCAAGGGTTGGAAACTCATGGCTGAGGCCCAAATCTGACCTGCCACCTACTTTTTTTCAGCCCATGAGCTAAGACCAGTTTTTACATGTCTAATTGGTTGGGGAAAAAAATCAAGGGAAAGTAGCATTTTATAATGTGAGAGTTTTACCAAATTTACATTTAAGTGCCATCAAGTTTCACTGGAATCCAGTCCTGCCCATCCATGTGCTTGTCCGTGGACTCTTGTGTTATAAGGACAGAGTCGAGTAGTTGTGATACACACCCGATGGCCTGCAAAGTCTAAACAGTTTACTATCTGGGGCTTTACAGGGAAGGTTGACCCTGATTTGAGCACAGCATCAGTCAGTGACTGGAAGACGGCTTTTTCTGGGGTGGTTCTCATCTTTCACAGACCACATGGCTTCAGGACAGAGGTGGAAGTGGGGCTTGAGCGAGAGAGGCTGGAGGAGTTGGCAGGAACTGGACCACAAAGGTCTTGGAGCCACGTGAAGAATTTGTCTTCATTCAAACAGTGGTGGGAAGCCACGACTGTACATTTATATGACTCCACCATGCCAACGAGACCAGGTGCTTATAAATCACTTATTAAACTGACCTAGGAGGAGCAAAATCCTTTTTTTAATCATCTGACTTTTGGATAGACTCTTTTTTGTCCATGCCACGCAGCTTGTGGGATCTTAATTCCCTGACCAGAGACTGAAGCCAGGCCTTTGGCAGTAAAAGCACCGAGTCCGAAACAAGATTGGAATTCCCAAGACAAATTCTTGACAAGAGATGAATTCTTCTCCACTGCTGGTGCCCTGAACTGCTGGAAAACAGACTGCAGTTTTAAGAATAATGCTGCCATCCCACCGTGGTGAGTGGGTGCGTGGAGGGGGAAGGATCACTTCCTTAGGATTCCTGTGAGCCCCTCACTCTGTCCAGCAGCTATTGGCCACAACCTCAGCCCAGGTAGAGATACACACCCCTGTCGACCCCTAAAATCCCATGGTGCTATCTGGGTGAAAGTAGCCTGTTCCCCCTTGTTGATAATCCCAGACTGACTATTGAGAACAATTAAAATATATATATTTTTATTTTGTATTGGAGCATAACTGAAACAAGCAATGTGATAGTTTCAGGTGAACATTAAAGGACTCAGGCACACATATACATGTATCCATTCTCCCCCAAACTGCCCTCCCATCCAGGCTGCCACACAACATTGAGCAGAGTTCCCTGTGCTACACAGCAGGACCTTGTTGGTAATCGGTTTTAAATAGAGCAGTGTGTACACATCTATCTCAAACTCCCTAACTGTCTTTTCTCCTCATCCTTTCCCCCTGGCAACCAGAAGTTCTGAGAATAATCTTTTAAAGAATCATTAAATATGTGTGTGTGTATACACATAAGTAAGGAAGCCTATAGGTACACATATTTATTCTCAGAACTTATGGTTGCCAGGGGGGAAAGGATGAGAAGAAGGGATAGTTAGGGCTTCCTTAGGAGAAGGCAACGGCAACCCACTCCAGTACTCTGTCTGACAAATCCCATAGACGGAGGAGCCTGGTAGGCTGCAGTCCATGGGGTCGCTAGGAGTTGGACACGACTGAGTGACTTCACTTTCACTTTTCACTTTCATGCATTGGAGAAGGAAATGGCACCCCACTCCAGTGTTCTTGCCTGGAGAATCCCAGGGACGGGGGAGCCTGGTGGGCTGCCGTCTATGGGGTCACACAGAGTCAGACACGACTGAAGTGACTTAGCAGCACGGGCTTCCTTGGTAACTCAGCTGGTAAAAAATCCGCCTGCAATGCAGGAGACCCCAGTTCAATTCCTGGGTCAGGAAGTTCCTCTGGAGTAGGGATAGGCTACCCACTCCAGTATTCTTGCCTGGAGAATCTGCATGGACAGAGGAGCCTGGCTGGCTACAGTCCATGGGGTCACAAAGAGTTGAACATGACTGAGCAGCTAAGCACAGCACAGCAGCACCTGTGTATGTCTATACAGGTATATATGTTATGTGCACACACATATGTAATACTTCTTAAGAAAAAATACACACACACAGAAGGCACATACACACAGAAGGAGCTGAAGGACAGAGAGAACACTGCCTTATATTCATAGACTCTTCTTGCATTGAAAGCTTGCCTGAGATCTAATACATTATTTTCTTTCCTTGGGGCAAAGTCCATGTTGAAAAAGAGTCTCTGAATTTGGGTACCAGTTTCAGGTAGAAAAACTGCAGGCTAAAGCCTAAGAGAAAATGTGAGTCGCTCAGTCATGTCCGACTCTTTGCAACTCCATGGACTATAGCCCACCAGGCTCCTCTGTCCGTGGAATTCTCCAGGCAAGAATACTGGAGAGGCTGATGCAATTAGATATGAAGGTCCTTTCAAGAGAAAGACTCTCTTGTGTGCCTGATGCAATGAAAGGCCGAGCAGGACAGCACGGGTAAAGCACAGCAAGCTCTCTCTTGTTAGAAATAAGCTTTGTGGTTTCAGAATGCTGCTTGGCCCAGTTTCTCCACTGGTTTTGAAAAATGACAATCTTTGCTATCCCGGGGGTGGCATGTGAACTGTTGTTTAAATGTTATAATAATAAGATAAAGGGTAAGTGGGTGGAACAAAATGCAGATTGCTGAGTCAGTGATGATACACATTGTCATCATATATTGAAAATTTTCGTCCTCTCACCCTGCTCCCCCTCAGTTACAAAACATTCATCTTTATTGTCTTCAGATATAGCAGGGGAAGCCTCAAAAGAGCTTTCATATGAAATGGGGAAATGGAAAGAGTGATGAAGTCTCCCTGATTGATTCGTACTGAAGGTGGTTTAGTCACCAGGGGAGCACAGCTCAGGCACCCCGTCAGCTTCCACCACGCCTGTAGTGTCTGGCAGCTCTGTGGGCACCAGCCCCTTGGCTGCCCCCTGCGGTGGGCACAGGCTTCACATCTCCAGGGCCAAGGGCACCCTTGGGCTCCAGGGTCTCAGGTCCAGGCTGGAGGCAGTGAAGGGTATGCCCATCCATTTTCTGCAAGAGAGGGAAGAAGGGAGATTCATGGATGGAAGCAGGGAAGAGGGTGCTCAGTTGCTCAGTCGTGTCTCACTCTTGCGACCCCATGGACTCTAGCCCGCCAGACTCTTCCATCCATGGGATTCCTCAGGCAAGAATACTGGAGTGGGTTGCCATTTACTTTTCCAGAGGATTTTCCTGACTCAGGGATCGAATCTGTGTCTTTTGCATTGCAGGCGGATACTTTATCAACTGAGCCACCAGGGAAGCCCTTACTGGTGGATTATTCTTTAACAAATTCCTTGAATAGTTGTCGACTTTCTTCATAGTTACTTCTCAGCTTTTTCTATTTAATAAATAGTAGGATAAAGAGGTCAGACGAACTCTCCTGCCACTGACCAATACTCAGCTGGCCACACTTCCACTTTCTTTGTAATGGGAGTGTTCTGTTTTCCATGGCTAGGGGGATGGCTGGGGTTTGAAGGCAGGGTGCCCAGGGAGATCAGAGAGTGGGCTGGAAGGGAGAGCCTGGTTAAATGTGTTTAGCTGCTCAGTCATGTCCACTCTTTGCAACCCCGTGGACTGTAGCTTGTCAGACTCTTCTGTCCATGGGATTTTCCAGGCCAGAATAGTGGCGTATGGGTTGCCATTCCCTTCTTTAGGGGATCTTCCCAATCCAGGGATCGAACCTGGGTCTTTTGCATTGCAGGGAGAGTCTTTACCATCTGAGCCACCAGTGAAGCCCATTGGTTAAATATAGACTCTCCCTTCCCTTAAAGCATCAGGACCAGACTGGCTCACTCACAGGGGAAACTGTCTGGTAGTTGTCTTTCAAAAGAAAGTTGTGGAATCATAAGATGGGGAGCAGTGCAATTTTGTGACACTCTTTCTGCTAAATTCGTGGGAAGATTCACTCTTGGTGAATACTATTGATATTTTTAATTTGCTCGTTAGTACCTAAAGGGAATGGCTTGGGAATTGTTCCTATTTGGTTTATCGTTTATCAATAGCAATATACTCTGGGCTCATTTACTAATTTGGAAATTCTTTAGGCCTTGAAACTTTCTTAGGGCACACAGAAAAAAAAGTGTGAGAAATATGTCCTGGAGGTTGTGTAAACATGTGGAATTCCCTCTGTGTCTTGTTCCTCCTCTGTTAGTTCCGGCATGATGACAGTGTGTTTCTATTTCTGTATCTTCAGGTGAAAGCAATCTAAATGTCCATCAAGTGATGAATGGACAAAGAAAATGTGAAATATATGCATATATGTGTATTTTATATATCATAATGGAATACTACTCAGCCATAAAAAAATGAAATTTTGTCATTTTCGGCAACATGAATGGACCCAAGGAGTATTCTTTTTGTGAAGTGAAGTGAGCTCGCTCAGTCGTGTCTGACTCTTTGCAGCCCCATGGACTGTAGCCCACCAGGCTCTTCCATCCATGGGATTCTCCAGGCAAGGATACTGGAGTGGGTTGCCATTTCCTTCTCCAGGGGAACTTCCTGACCCAGGGATCGAACCCAGGTCTCCTACACTTCAGGCAGGCGCTTTACCCTCTGAGCCACCAGGGAAGCCCCAAGGGTATTAGGCTTAGTGAAATGAATCATACAGGAAAGGGCAAATACTATTTGTTTTCACTTATATGTGGAATCTAAAAAATAAAGAAACTAATGTAGCAAAACAGAAATAGGCACACAAATACAGAGAACAAACTAGTGTTACCAATAGGGAGTGGTGTGGAGTGAAGGGTAAGAGGAGAGAAGGGGATTAAGAAATACAGACTCCTAAGACTCTTGAGAGCCCCTTGGACTGCAAGGAGATCCAACCAGTCCATTCTGAAGGAGATCAACCCTGGGATTTCTTTGGAAGGAATGATGCTAAAGCTGAAACTCCAGTACTTTGGCTACCTCATGCGAAGAGTTGACTCATTGGAAAAGACTTTGATGCTGGGAGGGATTGGGGGCAGGAGGAGAAGTGGATGACTGAGGATGAGATGGCTGGATGGCATCACTGACTCGATGGATGTTGAGTGTGAGTGAACTCCGGGAGTTGGTGATGGACAGGGAGGCCTGGTGTGCTGCAATTCATGAGGTTGCAAAGAGTCAGACACGACTGAGCAACTGAACTGAACTGAACTGAGCTGATGAATAGAATAAACAGGGTACAAGGATGTATTGGGTTGGCTGAAAAGTTCATTCGGGTTTTTCCATAAGTGATAACAGAAAAACCCAAATGAACTTTTTGGCCAACCAATATTTTGCACAGGGAACATAGCCAGTATGTTATAGTAACTTTACATGGGGTATGAGCTATTAAAATATTGACTCACCATGTTGTACATCTGAAACTAATATAATATTGCAAGTCGACTCTATTTCAGTTGAAAAAGAAAACTTGGCTCACTTTTTGGAGGTTAATTGCTTTAGCACCCATGTTTGCACAAGTTTTGATATTGTATCAAATAACCACTTGGCTTCAAACAGCACACATGGATTCTCTTACAGTTCTGGAAGCCAGAGGTCGGAAGTCAGCTTCCCTGGGTGTCCATCAAGGTGTGGGCAGGAGAGGGTTTTCCAGAAGTCTCTGGAGGGAGGATCTACTTCCTGTCTTTGCTACTGATAGTTTCTGGAGGTCTCACGGATTCCTCCTTGACTTGTAACCCCTTCTTTGAATCACTGCAGCCTCTTGCTTCCACGGTCACATCGCTTTCTTCTTCCTTTGCAGTCAAATCTCCTTCTGCCTCTCTTTTTCTTTTTTAAGATTTATGTGTGTGTGTGTACACCATTTTTTAAAGTCTTTATTGAATTTGTCTCAGTTTCTGTTTTATGTTTTTAGGTTTTTCTGGCAGTGAGGCATGTGGGATCTTAGCTCTCTGACCAGCGATCGAAACTGTGCCCCCTGCATTGGAAGGCAAAGTCCTAACCACTGGATTACCAGGGAAGTCCCATTCTCCCTTTTATGAGGACCTCTATGATTACAGACTGGTTTCAAATGGGAAAAGGAGTATGCCAAGGCTGTATATTGTCACCCTGCTTATCTAACTTATATGCAGAGTACATCATGAGAAACGCTGGGCTGGAAGAAGCACAAGTTGGAATCAAGACTGCTGGGAGAAATATCAATAACCTCAGATATGCAGATGACACCACCCTTATGGCAGAAAGTGAAGAGGAACTAAAAAGCCTCTTGATGAAAGTGAAAGAGGAGAGTGAAAAAGTTGGCTTAAAGCTCAACATTCAGAAAACAAAGATCATGGCATCTGGTCCAGAAATATCAATAACCTCAGATATGCAGATGACACCACCCTTATGGCAGAAAGTGAAGAGGAACTAAAAAGCCTCTTGATGAAAGTGAAAGAGGAGAGTGAAAAAGTTGGCTTAAAGCTCAACATTCAGAAAACAAAGATCATGGCATCTGGTCCAATCACTTCATGGGAAATAGACGGGGAGACAGTGGAAAAAGTGTCAGACTTTTTTTGGGGGGGTCTCCAAAATCACTGCAGATGGTGACTGCAGCCATGAAATTAAAAAAAATGCTTACTCCTTGGAAGAAAAGTTATGACCAACCTAGATAGCATATTGAAAAGCAGAGATATTACTTTGCCTACTAAGGTCCGTCTAGTCAAGGCTATGGTTTTTCTGTGGTCATGTATGGATGTGAGAGTTGGACTGTGAAGAAGGCTGAGCGCAGAAGAATTGATGCCTTTGAACTGTGGTGTTGGAGAAGACTCTTGAGAGAGTCCCTTGGACTGCAAGGAGATCCAACCAGTCCATTCTGAAGGAGATCAATCCTGGGATTTCTTTGGAAGGAATGATGCTAAAGCTGAAACTCCAATACTTTGGCCACCTCATGCAAAGAGTTGACTCATTGGAAAAGACCCTGATGCTGGGAGGGATTGGGGGCAGGAGGAGAAGGGGACGACTGAGGATGAGATGGCTGGATGGCATCACTGACTCGATGGACGTGAATCTGAGTGAACTCCAGGAGTTGGTGATGGACAGGGAGGCCTGGCGTGCTGTGATTCATGGGGTTGGAAATAGTCAAACACGAATGAGCGACTGAACTGAACTGATGATTACATGTAGGGCCTGGCCTGATTTCTGGGATAAATTTCCCATCTCCAAACCTTTAATTAAATCTGCAAAGTCCATTTTGCCATGAAAGGTGACAGGTTCTAGGCATTAGGACCTGAACATCTTCGGGGCCAGTATTCCACCAACCATACCACCTTTTCAAACTGGATGACTCTGAGGATCTTATTTATCACAGGGGAAATCTTGAAAGATCTGAAAGTATTTGCAAAATATACAGCTGACAAGGCTACCCCAAAAGCAAATGTGTTAGCTTTAAGAAGTGTTATTTGGTCAAAGAACATTCTTTAGGAATTCAACTTGCTAGCAAACAAAATGTTTGTTTGCTGAGAAATACATTTTACTTGAGTAGCAGCTCTTTATTACAATTCACACTTTGTGTATCATTATTATTGGCACTGTCATGATGACTTCTGATAATTTCACCCAGCCTGTCATATAGGTGTTTTCCTTAGAGTTTCCTCATTTCTGGAACTTATTTTTCAAACTGGTCATGAGTCTATGGAACTTGGGCTATGACAAAGAACACAGAACCTTGCTTTGCTCACAGTAACTTGTGCAGGAAGCATGCATCAAATGAAGAGAAAGTCTGCTGTAATTTGGAGGAGTGTTAATTTCCTCCACATCTGAAACAGTCTTAGAGAATGTGCTGGAATGCTTGAGGGAGGTGGACACATCCTGCCTGACACAGCTAAAGCTCCTGCATGTCCCAATGAAGATAGAAGGTCCAACGTGCCACAATGAAAACCCAGCACAGCCAAATAAATCAATAAATATTAAAAAACAAAATTTAAGAAATAGGTAAAAGTAGTTATTCCAGGACTGATATGAATGGCAGTAGGTAGGGGTGTACTCCAACCAGGTGACTAATTCAGGGCCAGTCACTTGCCTTAACCCTGGGCTCCTCACTAATTTTTCTTTTTTAGTCACTCAGTTGTGTCCAACTCTTTGCGACCCCATGGACTGTAGAATGCCAGGCTTCCCTGTCCTTCACTATCTCCCTGAGTTTGCTCAAACTCTGGGGCTTCCCTGGTGGCCCTAGTGGTAAAGAACCAACCTGTCAATGCAGGAGATGTAAGAGACACAGTTTCCATCCCTGGGTCAGGAAGATCTCCTGGAGAAGGAAATGGCGACCCACTCCAGTATTCTTGCCTGGAGAATCCTATGGACAGAGGAGCCTGGTGGGCCACAATCCATGGGGTCACAAAGAGTCAGGCACGACTGAAGGACTTAGACGCATGCATGCCCATTGAGTCAATGATGTCATCCAACTGTCTCATCCTCTGTCGCCCCCTTCTCCTCCTGCCTTCAATCTTTCCTAGCATCAGAGCCTTTTCCAATGGGTTGGCTCTTCACATCAGGTGGCCAAAGTAGTGGAGCCTCAGCTTCAGCTTCAGGACTCTCAAGAGTCTTCTCTAGCACCACAATTCAAAAGCATCAATTTTTTGGTGCTCAGACTTTTTTAATGGTTCAACTCTCACATTCATACATGACAACTTTTGCTAGGCTATCTGTAGGTCTCCTTCGTCTTCCCCATGCTGGAATTCTTTTAAGTCTATTCTTAAACGTTTCTCCTCTGTGTGAGGTCTTCCGGGTCATTATGGAGGTTCTCTTGGGACTCAGCTCCTTGAGATCCTCAAAGCAATGAGGATCATACTTAAAGCACAAAGCAAACCCATAAACTCAGAACACAAACCAAAGAAAAGAGAAAAGAGGGTTTGAAAGCTGTAGGAAGTCATATTTATTCGCTTTGTAGCCTGTGTGATGTGGAGAAGGAAATGGCAACCCACTCCAGTGCTCTTGCCTGGAAAATCCCATGGACGGAGGAGGGCTACAGTTCACAGGGTCTCAAAGAGTAGGACACGACTGGCGACTTCACTTTCACTTTTCACTTTCACGCACTGGAGAAGGAAATGGCAACCCACTCCAGTATTCTTGCCTGGAGAATCCCAGGGATGGAGCAGCCTGGTGGGCTGCCGTCTATGGGGTCATACAGAGTTGGACACGACTGAAGCGACTTAGTAGCAGCAGCAGCAGCAGCAGCAGCCTGTGTGATGAAAAGGGATGATTATAACATACTATATGAATGAAATTTGTACTTATCAATGGCCGATCCAGCCTTGTACACCATACAGCTTACACTATTGGCAAAACACTCAACTCTTGTTCAGTAACCACAGGCCATAAGGCATGCATACGTGGTGTAAGCCAGTGACTGCTTTGTTCTTTAGGTTCTCGCTCAAACATTCTGGGGTTCTCTAAGGTCTGCTATCTCCCCCAGGGTCCAGCTAAAGTGTCACCTTTCTATCCTTCCCTTACTTTATCATTATAAATCATCACCAGGGTTCTGTTGATTTATTTACATTGAAACTTTTTTTTTTTCCTAAATTTTTAGATTCATAGCAAAACTAAGAGGAAAGAGCAGAAATTTCACATGTACTGCCTCTCTAGGCTCACTCAGGTTTCCCCACCATCAAGATCCTGCAGCAGATGGTACATTTGTGACAAGTGACAAACCTACATTGACACAGCAAAATCACATAATCCGTCCAGTCATAGTTTACACTAGGGTTTGTTCTATGGGTTTGGACAAATGTATAATGAAATTAATCCATTATTACGGTGTCATATTTTCACTGCCCTAAGAACTCTCTGGGCTCTGTCTTTTCATCCCTCTTCCTTCCCCACCCCCAACTCCTGACAACCACTAATCTCTTTACTGCCTTCATAGTATTGCTTTTTCCAAATGTCATATCATTAGAACCATACGTTTATGACCTTTGCCTGTTGGCATCTTTCACTTAAGAATATACATTTAAATTTCCTCCATGTTTTTTTCCGTGGTTTGACAACTCATTTCTTTTTCACACTGAATGATATTCATCACATAGATGTTTCAAAGTTTATTTGTCCATTTACCTGCTTCCAAGTTTTGTAATTATGAATAATAAAGCGTCTATAAATGTCCACGTGTAGGTGTTTGTGTGAACATGAGTTTTCATCTCCTTCAGATAAATACCAAGGAGTACAACTCCTAGATTGTACGGTAGGAGTATGTTTAGTTTTGTAAGAAACTGCCAAACTGTCTTCCAAAGTGGCTGTTAGTTTTCCCATTCCCCCCAGCTAGTATCTCATTGTTATTTTATTTTATTTTATTTTATCTATTTATTTTTTTCCAGAAACTGATCCCATTTTCTTTACTTTCAGGTTTGCTTATATACCTTTTGTTACACATAGGGATGAATAGAGTCACTTGGGGGTCAGCAGTCCTGATTTTTTATTTTTTATTATTTTTTTTCTCAGATCACAGTGCAATATTTATTATGCAGCTGGTATCTCGGTAGACAGAGACAGCATGTCTCTTTACATGTGGGTTCCACCTTTAATTTACCTGTACAATTCATTATTCCCATTCTGTTTTTCTATTAAGCTTTGTGAACTTCCTGAATATGTGACAAAGTATGTACAGTCTACTTTTGAACTATGTTTATCACAGTATTATTTATTGCTTTCTTTCAATAAAGTACTGAAGCAAAATTTCCCACTGCCAATAAAGAGTGCCGAGGGTAAGCTGTATCTCGCTGAGAACAGACCAGAGCTTAATTTGCATTTCTCTGATGACCTACTATGTGGAGAATCTTTTCATATGCTTATTTGCCATCTGTATATCTTCTTTGGTGGGGTATCTGTCAATGTCTTTTGTCCATTAAAATTTGTTTTTTTCTAAATGTATTTAAAACATTTTTGTATATTTTGGATAACAATTCTTTATCACAAATCTTCTTGCAAATATTTTCTCCCAGTCTGGGGCCTCCTTTCTCATTCGCTTGCCCTTGTCTTTTGTGGAGAAGAAGTTTTAAGTTTTCAAGTTCAATTTATCAAAATTTGATGGATTGTAAAAAAAGTTGCCATGCACAAGATTTTCTCCAGTGTTACCTTCTAAGAGTTTTATGGTTTTATGTTCATTTCTATTGATTTTTAATGCAAAGCACTTTAACTTTCTCTTTTGTGTCTTTGTTTTTGCTTGTGATGAATTTACCCACTGGTCATGACATTTTGCTCACAAAAAGAGTTCCCTTTCTGAGAGTATTTCTAGCAACAGCGATTACGATTATGGCATATTTAGTCTCTGCATGATTAATAGTATTCATGGATGAGAGGGTAAAGTGTTGCCCAAGGTGAGAGAATTCTGAGCTCAAATTGGAATGTAATCTTGCTTGGAAAGCATCACTTATGAAAGCAAATAATACAAAAATAAATAGAAATTTATTATATAGTGATTAAATAGTTCCTTTTCAATAACAGATAATCACCATCTCTGGGCTTCCCTGGTGGCTCAGATGGTGAACAATCTTCCTGCAATGTGGGAGATCCAGGTTCAGTCCCTGGGTGGGAAGATCTCCTGGAGAAGGGAATGGCCACCCATTTCAGTATTCTTGCCTGGAGAATTCCACGGACAGAGGAGCCTGGAGGCTACAGTCCGTGGGGTTGCGTAGAGTTGGACACGACTGAACAACTAACACTTATTTACTTACTTATCATCTCTGAACTTCCCAGGTGGCACTAGTGGTAAAGAATCCACCTGCCAAGGCAGGAGAGCAAGAGACATGGGTTGGATCCCTGGATCAGGAAGATCCCCTGGAGTAGGAAATGGCAACCCACTCCAATATTCTTGCCTGGGAAATCCCACAGACAGAGGAACCTGACAGGCTATGGTCCAATGCTAAGCTCACAACTGAGCATGCACACAGTTAGTTCAATTGCTCAGTTGTGTCTGACTCTTTGGGACCCCATGGACTACAGCACACCATGTTTCCCTGTCCATCATCATCCCCCAGAGCTTGCTCAGACTCATGTCCATTGAGCTGGTGATGCCATCCAGCCCTCTCATCCTCTGTCATCCCCTTTTCCTCCTGTCTTCAATCTTTCCCAGAATCAGGGTCTTTTCCAATGAGTCAGTTGTTTGCATCAGGTGGCCAAAGTATTAGAGCTTCAGCTTCAGCATCTGATTGAGCATGCACACACATTATTCAGATTCAGACTGAGCAAGCACATACATCATCTCTAATTTCTCCTTTGGCCTTCTTCTTGTGGTTATAAATCCCTTTCCTTTTAATGTAATCATGAGTAAATTGACCCTTTCTCCATATCTGAACACTTAATTTTTTTTTTTTTCCCAAAGTGAGATGAACAGAGGGAGTGAAGGGTAGGAGAAAGAACAACAGCTTTAGAGTTAGAAGACCTGGGTGCCAGTCTTGGTTTGTCACTTATTAGATAACTCACCCTGGAAAATTACTCAGTTGATCTGGACCCTCCATTTCTTTATCTGAAACATGAGTAGCTCTACTAGATGACTCTCAAGTTTCTACAAAAATATCACTGAACTCTAAGTAGGTCACTCTTTATAGCAGATTTTTCCACATCTATGTTGACCCTAGAAAGTCCAAATCTAGGTAAACCAGTTTAAAAGAAAGACCAAGAATATGAGAGGAAATGAGTCTACTGTTTTCCATTTCTTAATTATTAAGATCAAAATTCTGGTAAAATCTTTCAGAATTTCCATTAATCATGAAAAGGGCACTGGGCCCTTTTGCGGTCTCTGTCATTAATTGAAAATCTTCATTTCTCTTCCACCTGGAATTATAGGAGTTTTTTGTGTTCTTAACCTTCTTGCTGGTTTGGTTATCATAGGGTTATCCATCAACTCTGATTTCCAAGAAATACTGTCTTCACATTTTATTCTTGGCGTGCTGGTGTTTTACCTGCTTGGATAGAAACTGGAGAAAAATTCTCTCCCACACCTTGAAAACTCTTGTGAAAAATGATACTAACCACAAAGGCCTTCCTTGAAACGAAAAGAAAACTATTGACATTTTTATGTTTTGGTTCAACTTTTTCTTCCTGCATTGGTGCTGACAGGTTCAATCCCGAGAGACATGATTCATTTTCTTGTTGCTGTTCTTTGCTTTACCTCACTTCAAACGAGACATTTTGTTTAAGAAGGAAAAAAAAAAAACACACACACAAAAAAACCTCTATCAGTTCATGGTTTCGGCCTAGAAGATGAGAGGTTTTTTTTTTTTTTTTTTCTGGGAGAATGTCTAGGAAATTGCTTTATCAAGGGTAAGAATTCCAGGGATACAGTTAGAAGGGGGCCTGCTTCTCCCCACCTCAGAGTTTTAGTGACTTAACCAAAAAGGAAGTGCTGATTTCTTTAAGCCCTGAGCAGGTAGGAAGGCAAGAAAGGGTTCTCTTTGCTCTCAGATGAGCCAAGCATTTGGAACTCTTCTTTTTTTTTTTAAAGCATTATTAAGATTTAATTCACATACCATTTAAGGGTACAATGTAAAATTCAAAGTTTTAAAAACNAGCCCTGAGCAGGTAGGAAGGCAAGAAAGGGTTCTCTTTGCTCTCAGATGAGCCAAGCATTTGGAACTCTTCTTTTTTTTTTTAAAGCATTATTAAGATTTAATTCACATACTATTTAAGGGTACAATGTAAAATTCAAAGTTTTAAAAACATATTTGGATGTGAGAGTTGGACCATAAAGAAGGGTGAACATTGAAGAATTGATGCTTTCGAACTGTGGTGTTGGAGAAGACTTTTGAGAGTCCCTTGGACTGCAAAGAGATCAAACCAGTCAATCCTAAAGGAAATCAACCCTAAATATTTATTGGAAGGACTGATGCTGAAGTTGAAGCTCTAAAACTTTGGCCACCTGATGTGAACAGCTGACTTATTGGAAAAGATCCTAATGCTGGGAAAGACTGAAGGCAAAAGGAGAAGGGGATGACAGTTAGATAGCATCACCAACTGAATGGACATGAGTTTGAGCAAACTCCAGGAGACAGTGAAGGACAGGGAAGCCTAGCGTGCTATAGTCCATGGGGTTGAAAGAGCTGGACGTGACTTAGCGACTGAGTGACAGCAATAGCAAAGATATATTCACAGCACTGTGTGACCATCACTAAAATCTCAGTTTAGAATATTTTTATCTCCCTCCCCTCCTGCAAAGAAACCCACAGCCTTTGGCAGTCACTCTTCCTTTTCCTCCATCTCTATCTCCTGGCAACCTTCCATTTGCTTTCTATCTCCAAGGATTTTTTGGATATTGCATATAAATCGACTCATACATGGTATAGTCTTCTGTGTCTGGCTTCCTTCACTCAGTGTAAAGTTTTTGAGGTTCATCCCTGTTGCAGGATGTCTCAGTACTTCACTGTATCATTTTTTGCTGTTAAATATACCACTGTATCGATACATTCCATTTTATTTTTGGTGGTTGACTCCATAAAAAGGGGAGGACAAAGCTGGCAAGATTTCACACCAAGGACAGTGTGGCCTGGTAGACAGGAAAAAAGGTATAGTTACCACTTTGAAAGAACTGGGGTTTCCATACAGTATACATTTCCTAAAGCAGAAATGATGCTTCTTCTATGTATTGTGCTTTGTGTCCATCCGGCCCTTCTCTGCACTCCAGGCTGAGACTCCTGGACCCCCACCTACTGGTACAGTATTGCTCCACTTTAAGGACCTATTTTAAATCTTGGGGCTGGAGAATTAATTTGAGAAACATTGCCTCCTTATTTCCCAAGAAGCATTTTGATGTCCCAAAAGCTAACAAGAGATGACCTGTTAAAAAACAGAAAAGGCATTCTGAGATCAAATATATTGGAAATGCCTTCCCTTCCCTTTCTGAAGATTTGAAATGAAGCCGAGTATATGACTGTCTCTGCAGTAACAGCAGTCAAGTATTTGGTTAGCTTTGCTTAGCCCAGGGCCACGGACAAGATTACCTGTCACCATCTCCAAGGACAATGCGGTCCACAGAAAAGGGTGGAGGATGTGTCCTTCAGGGACCACTGGGACCACTGGCCCAGCCTGACCATGAGCCACAGCTGTGACCATGGAGCTTCTGCCCTGATTGCTGGGACTCTGCTTCCGTGATGGCTTGGCAGGTAAAGGATTCACCTGCAATGCAGGAGACACGGGAGACGCAGGTTTGATCCCTGGGTCAAGAGGATCCCTGGAGGAGGAAAATGGCAACCCAGTCCAGTACTGTTGCCTGAAAATCCCCATGGACAGAGGAGGACAATGCGGTCCACAGAAAAGGGTGGAGGATGTGTCCTTCAGGGACCACTGGGACCACTGGCCCAGCCTGACCATGAGCCACAGCTGTGACCATGGAGCTTCTGCCCTGATTGCTGGGACTCTGCTTCCGTGATGGCTTGGCAGGTAAAGGATTCACCTGCAATGCAGGAGACACGGGAGACGCAGGTTTGATCCCTGGGTCAAGAGGATCCCTGGAGGAGGAAAATGGCAACCCAGTCCAGTACTGTTGCCTGAAAATCCCCATGGACAGAGGAGCTTGGCATGCTAACTTCCATGGGGTCACAGAGAGTTGGAAATGACTGAGTGACTGATGCGTGCAAGCCGTATCTCAGGACTCAGGCCACCACCTCTGTCTTATTCTCCATGGTTTTCTGCTCTTATCAGTTCACCCAGGGGCCCCAACCCTGCCCTGAACACTCAGCCCAGGGGCTGGGGTTCTGTTAGCTCCTGATCAGTTTCCCTGTTGTCCTTTGCATCCTTACTGGGTAAGCCCCTTCATGGATTGCTTGGGATACTCCAGTTTCTTTCATTTTTTTGCATCTCGACAACACATTCCTCTGCCTGGATGATCCATAATTTGCGCAGACCCCAGTTTCTGTCCCTCCCCGAGTCCTGGCCCCAGTCACCCAGGCCCCTGTCACACAGTAGTTTAGGTTTCCCAAGGCACCATGTTTGCCATATGGCAGTGCCCCNAATACTTCACTGTATCATTTTTTACTGTTAAATATACCACTGTATGGATATATTCCATTTTATTTTTGGTGATTGACTCCATAAAAGGGGAGGAGAAAGCTGGCAAGATTTCACACCGAGGACAGTGTGGCCTGGTAGACAGGAAAAAAGGTATAGTTACCACTTTGAAAGAACTGGGGTTTCATACAGTATACATTTCCTAAAGCAAAATGATGCTTCTTCCTTGTATCGTGCTCTGTGTCCATCCGGCCCTTCCCTGCACTCCAGGCTGAGACTCCTGGACCCCCACCTATTGGTACAGTATTGCTCCACTTTAAGGACCTATTTTCAATCTTAGGGCTGGAGAATTAATTTAAGAAACATTGCCTCCTTATTTCCCAAGAAGCATTTTGATGTTCCAAAAGCTAACAAGAGATGACCTGTTAAAAAACAAAAGGCATTCTGAGATCAAATATATTGGAAATGCCTTCCCTTCCCTTTCTGAAGATTTGAAGTGAAGCCGAGTATATGACTGTCTCTGCAGTAACAGCAGTAAAGTATTTGGTTAGCTTTGCTTAGCCCAGGGCCATGGACAAGATTACCTGTCACCATCTCCAAGGACAATGCGGTCCACAGAAAAGGGTGGAGGATGGGTCCTTCAGGGACCACTGGGACCACTGGCCCGGCCTGACCATGAGCCACGGCTGTGACCATGGAGCTTCTGCCCTGATTGCTGGGACTCTGCTTCCCTGATGGCTTGGCAGGTAAAGAATTCACCTGCAATGCAGGAGACACGGGAGACGCCGGTTTGATCCCTGGGTCAAAAGGATCCCTGGAGGAGGAAAATGGCAACCCAGTCCAGTACTCTTGCTTGAAAATCCCCATGGACAGAGGAGCTTGGCATGCTAACTCCCACGGGGTCACAGAGAGTTGGAAATGACTGAGTGACTGATGCGTGCAAGCCGTATCTCAGGACTCAGGCCACCACCTCTGTCTTATTCTCCATGGTTTTCTGCTCTTATCAGTTCACCCAGGGGCCCCAACCCTGCCCTGAACACTCAGCCCAGGGGCTGGGGTTCTGTTAGCTCCTGATCAGTTTCCCTGTTGTCCTTTGCATCCTTACTGGGTAAGTCCCTTCATGGATTGCTTGGGATACTCCAGTTTCTTTCATTTTTTGCATCTCGACAACACATTCCTCTGCCTGGATGATCTATAATTTGCGCAGACCCCAGTTTCTGTCCCTCCCTGGG
>SJXQ01005004.1:430999-508258 GCA_006408695.1 Aepyceros melampus | reverse complement strand
TAAATAATATAAAAAAGAATGTCCATATGTCTATCACTGAGTCACTTTGCAGTACAGTGGAAATTAGCATTGTAAATCAGCTATACTTCAATAAAAAAATAAAAAGATAAAGTTGTAGTAATGCTGTGGGAAGTGTCCTGAAGGACTTCAAGGGCATGATATGAAGTATCCTATTTGGAGGTTGTTATAAATTACACTCATATGAAGAAGCACCTGCCATGTGGGGATTGCTGTGCTGTCTGTACGCATTGATACAGGCTCAGCACTTTTCAAAACGAGGGTCTCCTGTGTTGCAGGCAGATTCTTTACCGTCTGAGCCACCAGGGAAGCCCTTGTCATCAGTAAGTCCCAAATCAAATAAGCACTTTTTTTTTCTTGACACTTAAAATCTACTTTAAAAAAGCTACAAATAATACATGTTAAGTAAGGAAAAATTTAAAAATTGAATGGGCTTGAATAACAGAATAAATACCATGTTATGACACCTCTGGACATGCCTGATTTAGTTTTCATCCTTACAGTTTTCTTATTGGCTTTTTCACTTCAAAATTCTGAAAATATTTACCTAAATGTTTTAAATAATTTTTCATGTTTATTTAACTTTTCATAATTGACTCTTCAGTTCCTTGGAATTTGTTGCAGTGAGTTGTAAAATAAAGATCTGTATTTTCAAAAGAGGTAACTCATAATAAAGGTCTATTTATTTAGCAGCTCATCTTTATGCTACTAATCTGAAATCATCTTTATCATGAACTAAATTATTCTATTTCCAGGTTTTCTTTCTGTTTTTCTTGTTTTCTTTCTGTTTTCTGATTTTATTTGCTATTTCTTTGATTTATTTGTTTATTCTGTGCCAGAAACTCATTATGCTTTAATTATCATTGATTTAAAACATGTTCCCACATCTCCTAGTGCAAGTTCTCTTTGATTGTTCTTTTTCTCTCTCTGATGTTTTCTAGGTTATCCTTTCTCATTTCTATTTCTAAATTAACTTTAAAATCCCTTTGAGAACTTAATTAGAATTGCATCAAATGTATAAACTAATTTAGAAAGTATTCTTATATTTTAAGTGCTAAATCCTCCAATGCAAGGAGATGATCCTTCTCTCTTTCTGCCTCCCCCCTTTTATTTTCTTTACCTGAAGCATATTCCTTGTTCAATCTGCTCTTAGTTATTTCATATTTATTACTACTGTTGTAAATGACTTCTTTGTATTTTCCAACAGGTAGACATTATATTGGAAAAAGTTTTTGTGAGTGTAGTTTGCAAATGCAAGCTATTCAAATTTTATTTTCCTTTTCTAGATTTTCAGAAGATATTTTTTTAAAGTTCTGATTTAACAGTTTTGTCATTTACAGCTAATTCAGTCGTGTGCAACTCTTTGCAACCCCATGGATTGAAGTACACCAGGCTTCCCTGTCCATCACCAACTCCTGGAGCTTGCTCAAACTCAAGTCCATCAAGTCGGTGATGCCATCCAACCATCTCATCCTCTGTCGTCCCCTTCTCCTCCTACCTTCAATCTTTCCCAGCATTAGGGTTTTTTTTCTAAGGAGTCAATTCTTTGCATCAGGTGGCCAAAGTATTGGAGCTTCAACTTCAGCATCAGTCCTCCTAATGAATATTCAGAATTGGTTTCCTTTAGGATTGACTGGCTTGATCTCCTTGTAATCCAAGGGACTCTCAAGAGTCTTCTCCAACATCACAGTTCAAAAACATCAGTTCTTTGGTGCTCAGCCTTCTTTATGGTCCAGTTCTCACATCCGTGACTACTGGAAAAACCATAGCTTTGGCTAGATGGACCTTTGGTGGCAAAGTAATGTCTCTGCTTCTTAATATGCTGTCTATGCTGGTCATAGCTTTTCTTCCAAGGAGAAGTATCTTTTAATTTCATGGCTGCAGTCACCATTTGCAGTGGTTTTGGAAGCCAAGAAAATAAAGTCTGTAACCTTCTATCAAAGAGTTTTTCCTCTTGTATATTTGTCTCCTCACTGTAAAGTATAGAATTTCCAGAACAATGATTAATAATGGAGATTGTAATGCTATTGTTGGGGCCTCCATGGTGGCTCAATGGTAAAGAATCCAACTGCCAGTGCAGGAGACTCAGGAGACGTGAGTTTGATCCCTGGGTTGGGAAGATCACTTGGAGAAGAAAATGGCAACTAACTCCAGTATTCTTGCCTGGAGTATCCTATGGACAGAGGAGCCTGGTGGGCTACAGTGCATGGGGTCAAACAGAGTCAGACATGACTGAATTGACTTTGCATGCACAAGCAGTCATGTACCTACCACCTTGATCAAGATATAGAACACTTATATGATATATGCATTTTTATAATAAGCATTTTTGAGACTTCCTTAGTGGTCCAGTGGTTAAAAGTTTGCCTTCCAATGCAGAGGGTAGGGCTTCAAACACCTGGTTGAGGAACTAAGGTCCTGCATGCCTCATGGCCAAACAAAACAAAACAGATCTTTTTGACCCAGGGATGGAATCCTTGTTTCCTACATCTCTGTCTCCCGCATTGTCAAGTGAGTTCTTCACCACTGCACCACCTGGAAAGCCATGTATGTGTCTGGCTGGCTCATTTTGTTATACAGTAGAAACTAATACAAGGTTGTAAAGCAACTATACTCCATTAAAAATTAATTTTTTTAAAAAGATGACTGTATGCTTAGCTTTCTTCCTTAGAGTCTCTTACCTTGTTCCTCTCAAATGTCCTTAGGTCACCAAACAGTCTTCCCTCGTAACCCAGGAAATGACTTAATAGCTTGAGTATACCTTATCTGTATACCTAAACAGCATATTAAAAAGCAGATATGGCAACTAACTCCAGTATTCTTGCCTGGAGTATCCTATGGACAGAGGAGCCTGGTGGGCTACAGTGCATGGGGTCAAACAGAGTCAGACATGACTGAATTGACTTTGCATGCACAAGCAGTCATGTACCTACCACCTTGATCAAGATATAGAACACTTATATGATATATGCATTTTTATAATAAGCATTTTTGAGACTTCCTTAGTGGTCCAGTGGTTAAAAGTTTGCCTTCCAATGCAGAGGGTAGGGCTTCAAACACCTGGTTGAGGAACTAAGGTCCTGCATGCCTCATGGCCAAACAAAACAAAACAGATCTTTTTGACCCAGGGATGGAATCCTTGTTTCCTACATCTCTGTCTCCCGCATTGTCAAGTGAGTTCTTCACCACTGCACCACCTGGAAAGCCATGTATGTGTCTGGCTGGCTCATTTTGTTATACAGTAGAAACTAATACAAGGTTGTAAAGCAACTATACTCCATTAAAAATTAATTTTTTTAAAAAGATGACTGTATGCTTAGCTTTCTTCCTTAGAGTCTCTTACCTTGTTCCTCTCAAATGTCCTTAGGTCACCAAACAGTCTTCCCTCGTAACCCAGGAAATGACTTAATAGCTTGAGTATACCTTATCTGTATACCTAAACAGCATATTAAAAAGCAGAGACTTTGCCAACCAAGGTCCAGATGTCTAGTCAAGGCTATGGTTTTTCCAGTGGTCATGTATGGATGTGAGAATTGTAATATAAAGAAAGCTGAGCACTGAAGAATTGATGCTTTTGAACTGTGGTATTGGAGAAGACTCTTGAGAGTCCCTTGGACTGCAAATAGATCCAACCAGTCCACCTTGGTTGGATCAGGAAATAAGTCCTAAATATTCATTGGAAGGACTGATGTTGAAGCTGAGACTCAATACTTTGGCCACCTGATGCTAAGAGCTGACTCATTTGAAAAGACCCTGATGCTGGGAAAGATCAAAGGCAGGAGGAGAAGGAGACAACAGAGATGAGATGAGTGGATGGCATCACTGACTTGATGGACATGAGTTTGAGTGAACTCTGGGAGTTTGGGATGGACAGGGAGGCCTGGTGTGCTGAAGTTCATAGGGTCGCAAAGAGTCAGACACGACTGAGTGACTGAACTGAACTGATACCATATCTGTGCTCTCAAACAGGAGAAGAATTGTTCTCACTAAAATACAATTCCTTTGCTTGGTACCTATTACCAGATCATTTAGGATTCCAAATGTAAGCTTCAGTCTAAGGTGCAACTTTACTCAGAGCTCATAGGCAGCATAGTGATGACTGACAGCCACTCAAGTCTCATATGATGTGTATACACACATTTTCCTGTTCTGACCTAGTTTTCCTGCTCTTCCTACTTCAGAAAACACTGAGGACTCAACTAGTGAACCTTGTTGAGAACATATAAGTAGCTGCACTTGTACAAAAGTTGTCTCTGTCTGATACACCTGGAAAACTAACAGGGAAGTTCTCCTTGCATCCCAGACTCTGTAAGAGCAGTGGTTAACAGCAAGTGGAATGGAGTAAGGCAAGTTGCTTAACCCCTCTTTTACTTCAGTTTCCATGTCTGTAATATGCAATGATATAAATAGTATCTATATCATTGGCTTGTTGAATGGAGTAAAGAGATAATATGTGAGAAAGTGAAAAACGGTGCTGGCAGGTGGTGGCCAGGCTGTGATGTTCCCAACGGAACATAAACTCACTCACAGAAGATAAGCAATGCTCAGACAAAGCCACCTGAGGTCTATGGTGGAAACAAGCCAAGACAAAGTCATGCAACCATGTAACGACTGAACATCCCACTCTTCAGACGTATACAGCGACTACTTCTCTGATTCTTTTTTTATCATCATTTTTATTTGTTTGTTTGTTCATTTGCCTATGCTGGGTCTTTGTGGCTGCATGGCTTTTCTCTAGCTGCAGCAAGTGGGAGCTTCTGTCTTGTTGCAGCATGCGGGTTTCTCATTGCTGTGGCTTCTCTTGTTTTGGAGCACAGGCCCCAGGGCACTTGGGCTTCAATAGTTGTGGCACATGGGCTCAGTATTTGTGACTACCAGGCTTAAGAGCACAGGCTCTATAGCTGTGGTTCACAGGCTTAGTTGCTCCTCAGCTTATGGGATCTTCCTGGACCAGGGATCAAACCCATGTCTCCTGCATTGGCAGGTGGATTCTTTACCACTAGACCACCAGGGAAGCTGTCTGTTTCCTAAAGTAAAAATTTTCCCTGCTATTTGAGCTGAAAATGTGCTCAAAAAATACTTATTCTTGCTTTGACTCAGAGCTTCCTAAAGCGCTATGACATGTGTGTTCCTGCTACTTCTTTATCAGTGATTACTGTCTCTAATCCTCTTTCCTCCAAGATCACAATCATTAAGACACCCTGTCACCAAATTGTTCCCACTTGTAAATAAAATCCATTCCAGAACTGGCTCCCTCACTACCTTCAACCCCGTCCTGAAGATCAGCCAGAATAGATCCAAATCTACAAGAAACTCCACTTGCTCCCTCTTACTGAGGAGTCCCACAGTTCTTCTGCAGTGTATTTTCTCTTGCTGGAGCAAGCTGGACAAATGCAACTTTCCTCCAATAAGTGAATTTGTGCATGTTGTATAGTGCCCTTTTGTCTACTCAGAGTCTGCTTTGTTTCTTATAACACATTTAATTTGGCAGACTCCTGTTGTCAGACATCCAGACCCTCTGTCTCATTAAGTTTCACAATTCCCAATAAAGCTACTTGGAGAATTTCCATAGTAAGCCAAGGAGACTTCTGGTTCTAAACAGTGCCTGGCTAACAGCCTTCATGCGGTATTTTCCAACTCCTCATTGACAGCTCACAAAGTCATAGAAAAGCCAGCTACCAACTGAGACTGGCAACTCAACTCCATAATCTCAGAAGAAGTGACACTAATTATAAAGCATATGGAGCAGACTGAGAATAACCCATCATGCTTTAACTCACAGGACACCCAGGATTGGCTCACAAATTAGATGACCTCTGAAACACAGAGATGAAGATTCACAGACCCATGCTCAGACCAACTGAAATATAGAGAAAGTGTTCTTTACCCCATGTGTGCTTCTCCGGGAGTTACCAAGAGTTTTGTTTCTCATCTCTGCCTGTCCCTAAGCTACCATCTTTCTACATTCAGACAAAGATGGAAAATCCCAGAAACCATTGGAGAGGACTAGGGGAAGATGTGAGGAAATAGTAAGTGAGGCAAGAGACTGGGGATGATGCATCCACCACAGGTGAGGAGTGAGAAGGAGCTTAGTAGCAGTGCATTCTGGGAGTTGTACTTTCTGTGTATTACATCAACTTGATGCAAAGAGCTGACGACCCGAGTGCTGGGAAAGGTTGAAGGCAAAAGGAGAAGAGGGTGACATAGGATGAGATGGTTAGCTAGAGTCACTGACTGTATGGACATGAATCTGAGCAAACTCTGGGAGATAGTAAAGGACAGAGGAGCCTGATGTACTGCAGTCCACAGGGTGGCAAATAGTTGGATAAGACTTAGCTACTGAGCAACAATAACAATATTACATCAGCAGTAAATAAGAAAATCCATCAGGACACAAGCAGAAAGTGCTGGAACTTTATTTCTATTTTGTTTAAAAATTTAAAAAGAAATTAAGCTAGTCAATAACAATCCATTAATGTTGGTCCATTAATTGTAACAAATGTACCATACAAGTGTATGATGTTAAGAATAGAGGAAACCACGTGTGGCATATGAGAATTCTCTATTTTATCTTCTCAACTTTTCTTTAAATCTAAACTATCTAAAACTATCATAAAGATAAAATCTATTAAGATATTTGAAAATAAAGATTTATTAATATTTACTGTATAATGACATGCATTGGCCTACTTTTGTGCTATATGTCAGATGGTCCTTGTCACCTCCAAAAATAAGAGAAAAGCAGGAGTTTTATAGCACAGGGGATTCATGAGGTATATTAACTAGGTCATTCATTTCCAGCATTTGACAACATTGTGGTTTACACATGCCTAATTAAGTGGATATGTTGTTTATGACATCAGGTTTTATGTAAGCCAATCTTCCCAAGATGATGGGTTTAAAATATTCCTGCAAAAAAAAAAAAGTGAATTATATGTAGTAGTAGTAATGTTAGCACAAGTGAGTAACAAAATGGCAGAATGGACTCTGCTCTTATTCCTGGTTTGGCTCTTTTTTTCTTAAAGTCACATGACTAAAAACAGTGACCCTCAGGAAGACGATTTAAAATACTGTCAATGATAAACTTTGTTCATTATCATCTATATCATTTCTAATGAAGAATTTTGTTCTATTCAGGCAAGAATATTGGAGTGGGTTGCCATGCCCTCCTCCAGGGCATCTTCCCAACCCAGGGATTGAGTCCAGGTCTCCCACACTGCAGGCACTTTCGTTATTGTCTGAGCCACCAAGGAAGCCCATTATGCCTTTCAGTTCAGTTCAGTTCAGTTTAGTCGCTCAGTCGTGTCTGACTCTTTGCCTTTAGTATTAGTTAATAAATAGGAAACTATCATCATTATCAAGACATTTATGGATAAAAAATTTTTGTTAATCACAGATATGAAGACAAGCCTTTGCAACTTTTTCAGTGACATTTAAAGTCATATAATATTCAATCTGAGACATCACAGAACTACACTAAGCATGCTTCTAGATATTTAGCGTCCTCTTCTGAGGTTTTCTGATGTTAATAAAAGCAAAAATCATATGATGTTTTTTCTGAAATATTAAATTAGCTAAAATATTAATTGAAAAATAAGTGAGAAAGTAAAATACACCTATTTCACTGAAGACACTGGTGTAAATAACGTGAAGGAATATTACCAAAGATTTGAAGAAATGAGTATGAAAACAAATCACACATTTTAAGAGGTTATATTGTCATTGATCATAGAATGTTCTATATTCTGTTTTAGCAATGAAAGACATGAAATATTTCTTTCATTAGAAATTTTGAAAGATGATATATTTTCAGGATTAAGTAACTCTTTAACAAATATAATGTTTCATGGGGAAATTATACAAGTGTTATCACCGATGGAGTGACTATTGGAAGCTTGGTCAAGAAAACAGTTCCAAGTGAAGTATACAAAGGTGGCCTCTCCCTGGTAAATTAATTCACTGTGTTGTTGATAGCAAGCTCTTGTGGTAAATAAGTTATGTTGTAAGTAAAGGCTATGGTTCTTCAATGTCCTATGTATATGTATATGTAACAGAATGCCTTTTTTTTAAAGAAAAAAATTTTAGAGGTGCTACCACATGATCCAGCAATTCCACTTCTGGGCATATATCTGAGAGAATATGTTAAACTAAGTTAAATGTCAGCTACAAAAAGGCAAATACTGCATGAGTCTACTTATACGAGGTACCCAGAGTAGCAATATTTGCAGAAACAGAAGGGAGAATGGTGGTTATAATGGCTCAGGGAGTGAGGAGGTTCTGTTTCATGGGAACTATGTTTCAGTTTGGGAAGATGAAAAAGCTCTGAAGATTTTAGTGACTTGAAGTGTGATGCTGAAAATCTTCCTAACCATACAGTTGTTGCTGATCATAAAAGCTAAAGTACACCAAAGAGCTGCTGCACGTGGAAGTGGCCCAGTTGTTTTTCTGCTCCGAATACACTTGTGCTGATCTTATCTGAGTTCTGATTTGGTAGATCTTTCTGAAGGAATAAAGTCTGTCCCAAAGGTAAAGTTGACATTTGGAAAATATGGAGATGTAACTAGAATCTCTTTAAAAGAAGCTAGTGGTACGGTGGGCTTCCCAGGTGGCACTAGTGGTAAAGAGCCCACCTGCCAATGCAGGAGACATGACATGTGGGTTTGATCCCTGGGTTGGAAAGATCCCCTGGAGGAGGACACAGCTACCCACTCCATTATTCTTGCATAGGAAATCTCATGAATAGAGGAACCTGGTGGGCTACAGTCCATGGGCTGGCAAAGGGTTGGACATGGCTGAAGCAACTAAGCACAGCATACACACAATGGTACAGAGAGGACATTTTGAAAGATATATCCAATGGGTATCTCTGGGTGGTAGGATTTCCCTTCTCCTTCTCTCTCTCTCTCTCTCTCTCTCTATATATATATATATATATATAAAAGAAAAAAGCTATGTGTCATCTTCTAATATCACAAAATCAAATTATTTTTAATTTACTTTAATTGAATTGAAAAAACTTTTGGCTATATCATGTGGCATAGGGTTCATAGTTCCTGACCAAGGATCAAACCCAAGCCCCCTGCAGTGGAAGCACAGAGTCTTAACCACTGGACTGCCAGAGAAGTCCCTCAAGTTATTTTTTAAAACATGCTTGGCACATAGTTGGCACTCAATAAGTGGGAGATCTTTCAAATGTAAAGAGAAAAAGGCAAACTGAAGCTCTCCTCTGCCCACTGGAGTAAATAAAACCATGTAAGAACTGTCCAAGAGAGACAAAATGTTTTCCCTTGAATTTGTTCTGCATGAACTGGAGTCTCTAAGTGGCTGGATTCCCTGTGGTGAGCCTGGGCTCCTGATTGAACGAGACAGCAAATGTAAAACAATTCCTTAGACATCAGTTCAAGGCTTGGCTGCCCCTTTGCTTTTGGAGTGTCAATGGATGAGCCACCTGCTAGGAGCTAGAACCATATGGAGCAAATTTTCTCACAAAAACACATTGTCTTCAAGGTTGGCTGTGGACTTCCCAGACAGCTTGTTGGTCCTAAAATGTTGAGTCGTTTGAATATATTTGGCTAACACAGTGTACTGCCAGCCTCTTCCCATCAGAGGAAGGACAGTGGGGAGAGAACGCCCTGCCTCAGTGATCCCACATCCCTGGGCTTACAGTCCTGAGGCCACTTGTCCTCCAAGATCAAGAACCCTGACAAGAGCTTCTCAGTTTCAAAGGGGACATCAACTATCACTTGTCTCCTTGTTTTGGTCAGTTCAGTTGAAATGTAGCAAATATTGGGGGTTTTTGTTGAGATGTCAGATTTCTTTCTTACTTTTCCACCTGAAGCTTTGAAGGTCACTTTCTTCAGAAGGAAATAAGCTTGGTGCTGTGGGTTTGAATCCATCCTCTGTTACTTACTAAACATCCCAGCATCAATGTCTTCATGAATAAAATAGGTCATAAGCCTGGATCTGAAACATATGAATGGAAAGCAAGAAAACATATAAAGTTCAGAGGCCAGTCTCTGATCAGTGTATGTTTTGTGTCTGGCTCTTTGTGACCCCATGGATTGTAGCCCACCAGGCTCCTCTGTCCATGGGATTTTCCAGGCGAGAATACTGGAGTGGGTTTCCATTTCCTCCTCTAGGGGATGTTCTCTACCCAGGGATCGAACCCATATCTCCTGTGCTGCCTGCACTGGCACTTAATACAGGCTAACTATTGTTGCTGTTTTGTTAGTATTTGTGTTTGTCCATGGGATTTTCCAGGCGAGAATACTGGAGTGGGTTTCCATTTCCTCCTCCAGGGGATGTTCTCTATCTAGGGATCGAACCCATATCTCCTGTGCTGCCTGCACTGGCACTTAATACAGGCTAACTATTGTTGCTGTTTTGTTAGTATTTGTGTTCATCATCATTATCTCTGGTCTTTCTAACCTTTCTCTCTTGGGAAGATATATGTGATCTGAGTCCCATACCTGGGAACTGTTCACTGTTCGCTGTTAATTCCCAGTAGTAATTAAAGTTATTGGTGATGCTTAAGTTTATGCATCATCTTCACTGGTCTATGGGATGCCCAGATAACTGGTTAAACATTAATTATGGGTGTGTCTATGAGGATGTCTTTGGAGGAGATGAGCATTATTTTTTTAAAAGACTTTCTTTGACGTGGACTGTTTTTAAAGCTTTTATTGAACTTGTTACAATATTGCTTCTGTTTCATATTTTGGTATTTTGGCCCAAAAGCACCTGGGATCTTCGTTTCCCAACCAGGTTTGAACCCACAGCCCTTGCATTGGAAGGCGGAGTCTTCGCCACTGGACTGCCAGGGAAGTCCTGAAATGAATACTAGGAAGGACAGACTGAGAGAGCAGACGGCCCTCCCTAAGGTGGGTGGGCACCATCTAATCTGTTGAGAATCTGAATAAAACAAAAAGGTGGAGAGAGGAGGGAGTCACTATCTGCCTGACTGAGCTGGAACGTCCAACTCCTCTGCCCTTGGATCTGAACTTACATCACAGGCTCTCCTGGTTTCTAGACCTTCAGACAGACCAGAACTGCACCACTACCCAGGCTTCGTGTATCTATCCAGCTTGCAGATGGCAGATCATGGGGCTTCTCAGCCTCCATAATGTGTAAGCGAATTCCTTATAACAATTTATAATGTATACAATTTTTACATACATATCTTACCTATATCTATCTATATCTCTCCTATTGGTTCTGTTTTTCTAGAGAGCTGAATACACTGACATTAAAGCTCAGAGGCACCACCTCAATGATTAGACAGTATAGGTGGGCTGTTGTTTAGTCTCTAAGTTATGTCTGACTTTTTGTGACCCCATGGACTGGACTGTAGCTCGCCAGGCTCCTCTGTCCATGGGATTCTCCAGACAAGAATACTGGAGTGGGTTGCCATTTCCTCTTCCGGGGGATCTTCCCAACCCAGGGACTGAACCTGCGTCTCTTGGGCCATCTACATAGGCAGGCGCATTCTTTACCACTGAGCCACTTGGAAAGCATACCACACTTGACCCTAGCGGAAAGGCTGAAAAGTGACACCCTAGACTTGGGTCATTTTCTGAAGTATTTCTGTGTCTCGCTACAAATACCCCAAAGGAGAGTGGGGCAAAGAAATAGCTGTGACCTGGGCTTGCTGGCTACAGGAGGCCAGGGTTTTGGACTGCAGAGGTATGATACAGCTTGTGTCTTTAGAAAGGGAAGCAAGGGCCATGTGAGCTCCAGGAAGACAGCCACAGTCTTCTTCGAGCCCAGGTGATGGCACAGTGAGAGGGGTGTCTTAGCTCCCAGCACCCTCTACTCCATGTGGGGCCATTTCCCTCCCCCTCAGGCTCCAGCTGTCATTCCCAAAATTACGCCTTACTGTGCTTCTGCTTCCAATCAGGAATGACCTTCTGGGGGCAAAATTATTTTGTGTTCTCTTAGATCATCAAAATATTTTAGTTGACATAACATTCTCTGAGGCATTATTCTTTTAAAGGGTTGAAAGATTATTTTCTTAAAATAATAGATTTTTTTTAGTACAAAATGCATGCACATTGTAGAGTATTTGGACAACAGAAATGAAGAAGGAAAAGAAAACTATCCATAGCTCTAGAAGCCAGAGAAAAGCCTGGCTTTTTCTGCTGGTACTGAACACATCATAAGACCATTTAAATGCTCAAAAACATGATGATTTTCTGGCTGGATCTTTTCCTCATTCACTATCATCTTCCTTCTCCAGTCTACTTCCCCCAACTTTATCCTGATGGTGCTTTCAGATGTGTCCTTTTTTGTTCATCCTGTTTCTCTAACATCATCATTGTCAAATGTTGCTGGGTTTTTTTTGTTGTTGTTGTTTTGTTTGTTTAAAGTATGGAGGTTTATAGTATATGTAAAGGTTCAATGTGTTACCCAGGTGGCACAGTGGTAAAGAATCTGCCTGCCAATGCAGGAAATGCAAGAGATACAGGTTTGATCCCTGGATGGGAAAGACCACCTGGAGGAAAGAATGGCAACCCTCTCCAGTATTCTTGCCTGGAGAATCCCATGGACAGTGGAGCCTGATGGGCTACAGTCCACAGGGTAACAAAGAGTTGGACGCAACTGAGTGCACACATACAATGCTTCAGTGTTCAGGGTAGAAGTCAGGGGTTCAAGGATTCAAAAGTAAATAAAAAATGAGCAGTTGCAAAGAACAGAAACCCATTCCCAGAAGCCCAGGTGAAGCAAAATGGTCTTACAGGGCAGCATCCAAGACTCAGCTGTTGGCAGGACAGGGGGCCCTGGTGTGGGAGGGGAGGCTCTTCTCTGAACTCTCACTCGGGCACCTCCTGGCTTTGCAGGTCGGCTCCTCTCTGTGCACCAGTGCTTTCTAGCCACTTACACAATCAGTTGTTAACTTCAAGGCTGTCTCACCCAGAAGGACTCATGATCCACCACCCAGCTCCTTCCTCCTCTCTGTCTTGTCTTCTGTTTATTTGGCCAGTGGCCAAGGAAATGGCAACCCACTCCAGTGTTCTTGCCTGGAGAATCCCAGGGACGGGGGAGCCTGGTGGGCTGCCATCTCTGGGGTCGCACAGAATCGGACACTACTGAAGCGACTTAGCAGTAGCAGCAACCAGGCACCTGTGACAGGAATGGAGATGGGAGCGGCTGTACTCCAGGAGCAAGGACGGATGGCTTCCCTAAGAAGCAGGCAAGAGCTGACACTTCCACTCTAAGGCATCCACAATAAGTGTTGGGGAGAGAGGGAGCAGATAAAATCAGCACTTCCAAGAGAACCACTTTCCTCCAAACATCACCAGTTTGGTATAGATGATCTTACTTGCATGCTCAGTTGCTCAGTCATGTCCAACCCTTTGCAGCCCCAAGGACTGTAGTCCACCAGGCTCCTCTGTTCATGGGATTCTCCAGGCAAGAATACTGGAGTGGGTTGCCGCTTCCTTCTCCAGAGGATCTTTCTGACCTAGAAATCGAACTCCTGTTTCTTGGTCTCCTACATTGGCAGGTGGATTCTTTACCACTAGTGCCACCTGGGAAGCCCCACAGGTAATCTTATTTACAAAGCAGAAATAGAGACACAGATGTAGAGAACAAATGTATAGACACTGAGCAGGGAGAGGGATGGGGTGGGAAGATTTGGGAAGATTGGGATTGACATGTATGCACCATTGATACTATGTACAAAATAGATAACTAATGAGAACCTAGTATATAGCACAGGGAACTCTATTCAGTGTTCTCTGGTGACCTAAAAGGGAAGAAAACCCCCCAAAGAGGATATATATGGATACGTAATACAGATACACTTTGCTGTACAATAGAAACTAGCAAAACATTGTATAACAACTTTGTTCTGTGTTTTCCAAGTCTTCTGTAAATATGTTATCATACTTTCATAATTTAAAAAATACAAAACTTTGTACAGTAACCTACTCCAATAAAGATTAAAAAATAAAAATTACTTGGTCTGCTCAGCAAAAAAACAAACAACAAAACAAAATAAATATCATCGGTTTTGTACAGGGTCTCTGACTCTTTCGGGGCAGCTAACATCTGGTTCCACCTTGAACACCTTTATTGCTCCAGCATTTATCATGCATTTTAATTTTCTTTTTGCATTCTGTTCTTCCCATTAGAGGTGGTGAACTCCCTCAAGGCATAAAATATTCTATTTATCTTTGTACCACCACTCATTTTCCAGGATCTAGCAGTTGATGGCCTCTAAATAAATGTTTGTGGAAGTGATGCTGAAAGAGTAGGAATGAAGAAGGAAATAAGAGAAGGAATACAAGCTGTCTGGACTTCCCTGGTGGTCCAGGGAAAATCCATCTGCCAACGCAGGAGATGTGGATTCAATCCCCAGAGAAACCTGCACACTGCAACCAGGAGCCCACGTGCTGCAATAAAGACAGCCCTGTTGAGAGGGAAAGAGAAGAAATACAAGCTGTAAGGAATTTCAAAATAGATGGGGGACTTTCTCCAGTAAATAGAGACTTTCCTTGTTAGGTGAATAGTGGTTGGTGTTGTCTGAAGGAATAAATGATTGGGATTAACAGGAAGAACAGTTCTTTTGTTGCCTGGCTTTGCTATGATTCTTTCCAAAGGCTTTGAGCCTGATGTACACTGACAGAATGTGAGGGTTTTGAGTCCTACATGCTATTTTCCAAAAGGCATGACCCTTAACTTGAAGGCCATTGCGATGGCTCCAAGGCTGCCTGGGAAACTTGGTTGGGTTGAGCATCTGATTAGAGTGAATTGCCTTTTTCATTTGTGGTTAGGTGCCGTGGATACTTGGCAAGCTGGAGAGCAAAGAAAACTAAACATGTCCCCAGTGGGTGAGCAGGAAAGCTTGAGAACTTAGCAGAATTTCCACCCCTGCAGGTTCTATAGATACAGGCTTTAAAATTTGGATGTTATTTTTTGAAACGACCACAGAGACTTGGCAGAGAGTCAAGAATGATAATTGGAGGACTGGATCATCTAAAATGCTAGTGGGAGTTAGAGGAGGGACCTTGTTCATTTTATGGACCATGTGGTATTAGTTAGGGATCCCCAGATAACAAGACACCTGTACCTCCTTTTGACTCTACTAGGCATTCTCTGTGACATTTCATATCAGACACCTAAAGAAACAACACTATGCCGTAATAGTAAGAGTAAAATGAGGCGAAGATTTTGCCTAAGAGATTTGTATCATCCTTTCCTGTCTGGTTTTAAAATTATCATACTCTAGGGAGTGTCCCTGGTGGTGCAGTAGCTAAGAATATGCCTTTCAATGCAGTGGACATGGGTTTGATCCCTGATCAGGGAAACAAGATCCCACATGACAAGAGGCAGCTAAGCCCCAGAGCCACAGCTAGAGAGAAACCTGAGTGCTGTAACTAAGACCCAACTTGGCCAGAAATACATACATACATACATAAATAGTAAAACAATAAAATCTGTTGTTAGTAATTTCCTTTTTTTTACTTTATATTTATATAAAGTAAACTATACTAAATGAAACTATACTAAATGAAACATAAGAGCATGAACACACTGCATTTCAAAGACTTAGTATGATTTTTTAAATCTCATTAATAATTTTTATATTAATTACAGGTTGAAACAACATTTTGGATTTTAGTGTAAGTGAGACATTATAATTTTACCTGGTTCCCTTCAACTTTTTTTTCCAACTTTCTATTGTATATTAGAGTAGAATTGATTAACAATGTTGTGATATTTTCAGGTGGACAACAAAGGAACTCAGCCATACATAAATATGTATCCATTCTCCCCCAAACTCCTATCCCATCCTGACTGCCACGTGACATTGACCAGACTTCCATGTGCAGTACCGTAGGTCCTCGTTGGTTGTGCTCTGTGCCTATTTGCTCAGTCATGTCCGACTGTTTGTGACCCCATGGACTATAGCCCACCAGGCTCCTCTGTCCATGGGGATTCTCCAGGCAAGAATACTGGAGTGGGTTGCCATGCCCTCCTCCAGGGGCTCTTCCCAACCCAGGGATTGAACCCAGGTCTCCCGCATTGCTGGCAGATTCTTTACCAGCAGAGCCACCAGGAAAGTTCTTGTTGGTTATCCATTTAAAATATAGCAATGTATACATGTTGATCCCAAACTCCCTAACTCTCCCTCCTCCCCACCCTTCCCTGCTGGTAGCCAGAAGTTCATTCTCTAAGTCTGTGAGTTTTTTTGGTTGTTTGTTTTATAAATAAGTTCATTTGTGCCATTCCTTTCTAGATTCTGCATATAGGCAGTATCATACAACATTTTTCTTTCTCTGTCTGACTTCACTCAGTATGACAATCTCTGGGTGCATCCATGTTGCTGCAAATAGTTGCCATTTATTTTTGAAACCCATCCAGCCATCTCAGTGCCATCTCCATCTTCTTAATTCTCTTAGGTTTTTCTCCATCCATCCCTACAATGTGTCTTGTCATCTTTGTTTTCTTGACTGGACTAACATTCCCATTATGAAACTGTGCCTAGACTGCTGTTGCTAAGTCGCTTCAGTCATGTCCGACTCTGTGCGACCCCATAGATGGCAGCCCACCAGGCTCCCCCGTCCCTGGGATTCTCCAGGCGAGAATACTGGAGTGGGTTGCATTTTCCTTCTCCAATGCATGAAAGTGAAAAGTGAAAGTGAAGTCGCTCAGTTGTGCCTGACTCTTAGTGACCCCATGGACTGCAGTCCACCAGGCTCCTCCATCCATGGGATTTTCCAGGCAAGAGTATTGGAGTGGGTTGCCATTGTAACCTTGTTTAAATGTTTTTCAAGTTCCAAAATTATCTCCTCTGCCCCATTTTACCCTCATGAGACCCCCTGTCCCTCAGGTTACTTCATCTTAGTTAGGTATTAGGGGTATTAATATTACTATAAATGAACTAGTATCCCTGTAAGCATGCAAGACCAGTAGACGATTGATCTACACTCTCAACTAGTGTATGATGTTTGAAATGAGACCATGTAGGAACCTCTGTGAATCTCTGCTGCTGCTGCTGCTAAGTCACTTCAATCGTGTCCGACTCTGTGCAACCCCATAGACGGCAGCCCACCAGACTCCCCTGTCCCTGGGATTCTCCAGGCAAGAACACTGGAGTGGGTTGCCATTTCCTTCTCCAAAGCATGAAAGTGAAAAGTGAAAATGCAGTCGCTGTCATGTCCGACTCTTAGCGACTCCATGGGCTGCAGCCCACCAGGCTCCTCTGTCCATGGGATTTTCCAGGCAAGAGTACCAGAGTGGGTTGCCATTGCCTTCTCCTGTGAATCTCTAGTTGGCAGAAAAATCAGTAAAGATGGAGGGAATACATCAGGCCACACCCTATGTTTCAGATTTTTGAAATAAAGGTCTTTTCTGTACTGCTTAAAATTATACCATGAGGGTGATCACTATCCTTTCTCAATGTATGGTTTGGCATGAACATAAATTAATTTCAAATTAAAACTGCAATTCTCCTTTGGTTTCAATAATTGCTTCCAAAATGGCTTGGGTCTCATCGCTTTGGGAACCATTCTTTCTTTTTTTTTTTTTTAATTAATTTTTATTTTTTAGTTTGTTTTGCTTTACAATACTGTATTCATTTTTCTTTGATAACTGAAGTTCAACAGACTAATCTCTGCACATTCAAAGACTAGTTCCCTAAACAAATTGACACTTTTCTCCAACAGTGCTCGCATGATCTGTTCTTTAAATAAGACGACATCTGCCGGACAGCAATTTCCTTGCTAATTAACAAATTCATTTTTAGTTTAAGGACACTATTTATATACCTCTCTGTTCTACTCTCTATATCCTATTAGTTTGGGTATGATAAGTCGCTTTAGCCATGTCCAGCTCTTTGTGACCCCACGGATTATAGCCTGCCAGGCTCCTCTGTCCATGGGATTCTCCAGGCAAGAATACTGGAGTGGGGTGCCATGCCCTCCTCCAGGGGATCTTCCCGACCCAGGGACCGAACCCCAGTCTCTTATGTCTCCTGCTTTGGCAGGTAGGTTCTTTACCACTAGCGCCACCACTAGGTTACTGTTTATTAATTAATTGTTTTCAACTTGATTCTACCCTCACAACTTTTTGAACATTAATACATCTCTCAATATATTTCTCAAAATTCATAGATGAATTTTTTTTGCATGAAGAGATAATTGCCTTTCAAACACCTAAATGTGTTCTTTCTATTTATTCACATGCAGTTTAAGTAACAAAACTTTTGGAGAAAGGATCAAGTTGGCCTAAGAGTCAGAAAGAGCTCTTTGGTATTTAAATATTGCCAGACCTCTGTAATATGTTTGCTGAACTCCCAAAGGCTATACAGTTTTATTCACTAGCTCTTCAGAATCTAGAAACCCCAAAGATTTGTTTTTTATAACCATATCCAACAAGTTACACAATTATTATTGAGTTCTGCATTTCCTGTCAAGGTGCATAGCAAATGTTTTACAGCTGATGTTTTAATTGGGTTGATCCACAGTCAGGAAGTGGCATGCCATTCACAGACATTTTAAAGCTATTTATTTGTGATGGCTGTCATTAACTGCACTCACTCAGATGTGTTTTGAGGAGACATTTCAGCTGCAAAGATTGTAGGTTTCTAGTCTCCTTGAAGTTGGTGCTATCAGAGCCCTGATGGGAGGCTTTGATGGGGCTAAACGACATCTCTCACCATTGATTTGATGTGAGCACCTGGACCATGACTACACAATGTGGAAATGGGTTATAATTGATTTGTTAAGTGCTGTGTAAGTCTAGCAAATTGTTGCATGTATTTAGGCTCATTACTTCTCTGTGAATTAATTTTGATTATTAGTATTGCTCAGACATGGAATTTTCATCTTAACCCACAGAGAATTTAACTCTTTGAATAACAAAGCAAGTTCTTTGGTGCTGTTCTCTACTATTGCAATGTTGCTAGGTGACAATACACGTCTTCATAATTTCTCTGTGTATGTGGAGTAACACGGTAGACAGAACAACTTCCAGAAACCTTAGAAGAGCATACTTCTCGAATCACATCATTTGAGATTCAGAAGAAAATCAACCAAACAATTTTTGGTTTCCTAAAACAGGCCATTATGTGTTATGCTAAGCACTTTACATGTAGTATTCCATTTAATCAAACCTGCCAATCCCAAAGGAAATCAATCCTAAATATTCATTGGAAGGACTGATGTTGAAGCTGAAGCAGCATTCCTTTGACCACCAGGTGCAAAGAGTCAACTCTTTGGAAAAGTCCCCAATGCTGGGTAAGACTGATGGTAATAGGAGAAGGGGATGGCAGAGGATGAGATCGTTGGATGGCATCACTGAAATGGACATGAATTTGAGCAAACTCTGGGAGATGGTGAAGGACAGGGGAGCCCAGTTTTTTGCAGTCCATGGGGTTGCAAGGAGTCGGATATGACTTAGCAGCTGAATAACTGTAGCAACAAATTCCATTTAATTGCTTCATTCTTATGAGGAAAGTAATAAAGTATCTGCTTTAGAGGTTGGGGTATTAAAGCCCAGAGAAGTTAAATGACTTCCCAAAGAAACTGCCAGTGGAGCCCAGGTCTGAACAGAGGGTTCAGGTTGACAAACTGGGCTCCTAATCACACTATCTGGTCCAAGTATGAGGTAGAGAACCTAATGAGCTGGGGTGGAGTCATAGAAGACTTTAGCTGTGATGAAAAGGCATAGGGTGCTTCAGAAAGGCAACATGGAAGGAAGCTGTGGTCCATCCAGGCAATGGAGGGCTATTCAGAGCCAAAGAGAAATGAGCCATGAAAAAGACGTGGAAGAATATTCATTAAATGCACATAACTCAGTGAAAGAAGCCAGTGTGAAAAGATTGTATGCTGTATGATTCCAAGTATATGATATTCTGGAAAAGGCAAAACTATGGAGACAAGAAAAAGGTCACTGGTTGCCAGGGACTGGGGGAGGGATGAATAACTGGATTATAGATTATTTAAGGCAGTGGAAGTAGTCCAAATAAGACAATAATGGTGAGTATGCATCATTCCACATTTGTCAAAATGCATAGAATGTGCATCAAGAATTAAGCTAAAATGTAAACCTTAAGGGCTTCCTTCATGACTCAGATAGTAACGAATCTGCCTGAAGTGTGGGAGACCTGGGTTCAATCCCTGGGTCAGGAAGAAAACCCTAGCTGATAAAGATATGTCAGTGTAGATTCCTTGATTTTAACAAATTTACCATTTAGTATGAATGTTGATAGTTAGGGAGACTGTGCAGGTGTGGACTATTTGAAAACTCTACTTTCTCACTAACTTTACTGTGAACACTGCTGTAAAAATGAAAGTTTAGTACAAGGCCTGGTACTCACTAGGATTCTATGAGTTTGTTAAAATAAATTTCAGTACATAACAGCAAAAAAAGGCAACAGGGTGAGGCAAAAATTCAAGAATGAGATGAATAAGAAGAGATATAAATCTAGGGATGTTTGTGTAGCATAGGGAATATATAGAATCTAAATATATATATGGGGCTTCCTAGTGGCTCAGAGGTTAAAGCATCTGCCTCCAATGCGGGAGACCCGGGTTCGATCCCTGGGTTGGGAAGATCCTCTGGAGAAGGAAATGGCAATCCACTCCAGTATTCTTGCCTGGAGAATCCCATGGACGGAGAAGCCTAATAGGTTACAGTCCATGGGGTCGCAAAGAGTTGGACACGACTGAGCAACTACACCTTCACCTTCACCTTAAATATATATATATTGAAAGTTATTACTAGAATGAGATGAATAAGAAGAGATATAAATCTAGGGATGTTTGTGTAGCATAGGGAATATATAGAATCTAAATATATATATGGGGCTTCCTAGTGGCTCAGAGGTTAAAGCATCTGCCTCCAATGCGGGAGACCCGGGTTCGATCCCTGGGTTGGGAAGATCCTCTGGAGAAGGAAATGGCAATCCACTCCAGTATTCTTGCCTGGAGAATCCCATGGACGGAGAAGCCTAATAGGTTACAGTCCATGGGGTCGCAAAGAGTTGGACACGACTGAGCAACTACACCTTCACCTTCACCTTCAAATATATATATATTGAAAGTTATTACAATATTATTGTAATAACATAGTATATTATGATAATATAGAATTATTACAATAATATTGAATAACTTTGTGTGGTGACCAGTGGTAACTAGACTCATTGTGGTGATTATAACATATAAAAATATTTAATCACTATGTTATACATCGAAAGCTAATATAATATTGCAAGTCAATTAGACATCAATTTTTTTTTGAAAAGGAGGGCTAGAGGGTATAATCTGGAAGAATTACATTATTATATAATATTTTAATTATATATATAGTCCCCTATATTATAATATAGGGGACTTAATTAATATAATATAGGGGACTTAATTCCCTATATTACTTTGGGATTCCCTGGTGACTCACACAGTAAAGACTCTGTCTGCAATGTGGGAGACCTGGATTTGATCCCTGGATTGGGAAGATTCCCTGGAGGAGAGCATGGCAATCCATTCCAGTACTCTTGCCTAGAGAATCCCATGGACAGAGGAGCCTGGTGGGCTGCAATTCATGGGGTCGCAAAAAGTTGGACATGACTGAGTGACTAAGCACAGAACATTACTTTCCTAGGACTGTCACAACAAAATACCAAACTGGCTGACTTAGAAATCTATTCTCTCACAGTTCTGGAAGTCCAAAAATGGTACGGGCAGGGCGATGCTCCCTCTGAAGGTTTTAGGGAGGAATCCTTTCTCACCTCTTCCTGGATTCTCGTGGTTGCCATTAATCCCTGGTGTCCGTTGTTTTGTATGTGTGACCCCAGTCTCTGTGCTATAGTGTAGGTTCAGCTGGGGCAGGGAGATAGATCTTGTGGGGCATAGTGGGCCAGGGCTTAAGCTTTGACTTTGTGTGCAAAGAAGTTACTGGAAAGTTTTGAGCACTGTAGTGATGTTCAAAGATCATTCTAGGGAGTATATGTGCAGGATGGATTCCTAGAAATGGTATATTGGTAAAAAAGTCTATGAGTTTGTGGTTTAAAATATATCACAAACTTGTTCTCTATATTATTTGTATAATTTACACTTCCACTGGAAATGTATAGCAGGTTTATCAGCAACAAAACTACAACAAAATAGTGAAGTAATAGTTTTACACTATCAATAGAAAATAACAGTCCAGTTTGAATTATATATGCAGCTGAAATATCTCTAAAGAATATGGGTAAAATAAAAGATGTTTTTAGACAAGCGAGTGGCGGGTATTTACCATCACTGAAAAAAGTCTAAAATGTGCTTTATGAAAGAGGTTGAATCTAGAAGGACAGAAGTCAGGAATTTAGAACAAAGAAATAATAAGCACATGAGTAAACTGAAAAAACAAAGCTTTGATTCCATGGTCGCTCAGCAGTAAAGAATCTGCCCACAATGCAGGAGACACAGATTTGATCCCTGGGTTGGGAGGATCACCTGGAGAAGGAAATGGCAGTTCAGTTCAGTTCAGTCGCTCAGTCGTGTCCGACTCTGCGACCCCGTGAATCGCAGTATGCCTTCAAGCTGGAATCAAGATTGCCAGGAGAAATATCAATAACCTCAGATATGCAGATGACATCACACTTATGGCAGAAAGTGAAGAAGAACTAAAGAGCTTCTTGATGAAATTGAAAGAGACCCTGATGAAATTGAAAAGACCCTGCTCTCGGAAAGATTGAAGGCAGGAGGAGATGGGGAAGATAGAGGATGAGATGGTTGGATGACATCATCGACTCAATGGACATGAGTTTGCGTAAACTCCAGGAGTTAGCAATACACCAGGAGGTCTGGCTTGCTACAGTCCATGGAGTCACAAAAAATCAGACATGACTGAGCAACTGAACTGAACTGATAGACCCTGATGAAATTGAAAAGACCCTGCTCTCGGACAGATTGAAGGCAGGAGGAGATGGGGAAGACAGAGGATGAGATGGTTGGATGACATCATCGACTCAATGGACATGAGTTTGCGTAAACTCCAGGAGTTAGCAATACACCTGTGGCTTTCCCTTGTTGGCCTAAAACTCAACATTCAGAAAACTAAGATCATGGCATCCGGTCCTATCACTTCATGGCAAATATATGGGGAAACAGTCCAGAGTTTATTTGTTGGGGCTATAAAATCACTGCAGATTGTGAATGCAGCCATGAAATTAAAAAATGCTTTCTCCTGGGAAGAAAAGTTGTGACTAACCTAGACATCATATGATTATTCATTTTTTAAATTTATTTATTTATTTTAATTGGAGGCTAGTTACTTTACAATACTGTAGTGGTTTTTGCCATACATTGACATGAATCAGCCATGGGTGTACATGTGTTCCCCATCCTGAACCCCCCTCTCAGATCAAACTAGACAGAATATTAAAAAGCAGAGACATTACTTTGCTAAAAAAGGTCCGTCTAGTTAAAGCTATTGTTTTTCCAGTAGTCATGTATGGATGTGAGAATTGGACTATAAAGAAAGCTGAGTGCCAAAGAATTGATGTTTTTGAACTGTCGTGTTGGAGAAGACTCTTGAAAGTTCATTGGACTGTACAGAGATCCAACTAGTACATCCTAAAGGAAATCAGCCCTGAATATTCATTGGAAGGACTGATGTTGAAGCTGAAACTCCCAATACTTTGGCCACCTGATGCGAAGAACTGACTCATTTGAAAAGACCCTGATCTCGGAAAGATTGAAGGCAGGAGGAGATGGGGAAGACAAAGGATGAGATGGTTGGATGGCATCATTGACTCAATGGACATGAGTTTGCATAAACTCCAGGAGTTAGCAATACACCAGGAGGTCTGGCTTGCTACAGTCCATGGAGTCACAAAAAATCAGACATGACTGAGCGGCTGAACTGAACTGAGTACCATCATATTCACATCTCTTGTTTTTATTTCTATTTCCCTCTATATATTCAGGAGGATGCTTGAACCTCAGACGATGTTGGCCCAATATTATAGTGTTATTACCTTGTGGTTAGACAGGGAAAAAACACTTTTTTCTCCCATGTTCTATGTGAACAATACCTGGGAAGGATTCCTCAATATTGGGTTCATGTGCAACGCAAATTATGCTATAAAAGAGCAAGTGGGAGGAGAAACCTTAACAAGGTTACTGGGTTCATGGATGCTGAGGTACATAGCTATTAAAATTTGTCTCTTACGGAGAATAACCAACCAAATTTGTGCAGGGAGAGAGAAAATGGCTTGTGATGTCTAGAATAGCTTCGATTTCCCAAAAACCATGCAAACTTCCCTTTATTCTACTTTTCATTTTTAGATGAATTCATTATATCACAAATTATAGCTTTATTTGATGCATTTGGAAGACTTCAACATATTATAAATGGCATCTGATGGAAGGAATTTGATAAAATGAATATTTCTGTATAGAAGATAGATGAGCATAAAGATGTAAAGTATCATGAAAGGAAGTCTTAATTTGTCACAAAAGGTTACCTGAATGATTTTCCTGACTATTTCTATCTTTTAAAAAGGTACATATTATGTGGTAATTGTTCTTTTAACTACTAATACAATTAATACCTAAAGCATGAGAAATATAATTTATGGTTTTGTTTGGCATGTACTTAAGCACCTGCATAGCAATTACTGGTGTGACATTTTTGTCTGCACTATAAAGCACTGCATATCCTCCCTTTTGGCAGTTTAAAATTGAAGCAAAGAAGCTGGCTCCCGGGGTGTGGGTACCTGCCCTAATCTTATCTCATAGAATGAAAATAAGATTACCTTCCTATAAATTATGCTTTCCTAACTCTAGGACCCTTATGCAACAGGCAGTCTACACCATTCGTATGGCTCTTTCATGCTGTAGGAAAGTTGTTTTGCATTTGCCATACTTACATATGAAATCTTTCTTCTCTTTTTTAATTTCAAATTGCATGGTAATTGATCACCAAAAAGGGGTATTTTTTTTTTTATGAAACACACAATGTACCATCTCTCCCTACTGTAATGATGAATATAAGACACTGATTCAAATGGTGAATGAATATCAAAACTCCAAAGTTGAATGAAACTGTATCAATGTATTCCTTTGAAATAAGTAGCTAAATAGCTCTCATGGGTGAACTTTTTCTTTAGCTTTTTCCATACAATGAATTGGAAACACAAAAAAACAATAACTGTCACTGCCTTGAAAGTTAAGGTGAAATCTTTGTTTGTGTGGTCTCTGTAGACATTTCCATGCCAAAGGTTGTGATTTCTCCAAGGTTCTTGTTACACCCAGTAACTCAAATGCTTTTTGGATGACATTCTGCTCTGGTATCTGTTTTTTCTCTTTAACTGATAGCATTCAACTTTATTATTATTATTATTGTAGATATTTTCCATTTTTCTGTTTTTCTGTAATTTCACTTGATTTTGCTTCCATTCGATATATATATATATATATATATATATATATATATGAAAAGGGAAAAAAGAAGCACTTTAAAATTTACCTCAAAATACTTTTCTATCAAACTGCTCTTCAAAATCCTATTTTTCATGACACAATTGCAGAATAAACCTTTGTTAATACCTTATTTACACAAACTGAAGGCTGTTGTATCTGTGTTTGGCGACCTTGAAACTGTATTGTGCTCAGTGCCCTTTTTATAACCTTAATTACCGGGGAATCCAGAGCTTTAAAGAAAGACTAACATTTCACTTTAACATCCACAATAATCTATTATAAAGCCAGCTAAGCCAGTCCCCAAATACAGAGAAATGTTATTACATGCTCAGCTAGCTGTCAAGGGGCCATGAGTCAGTAGCTTACAGTTATCAAAAGTAACAAGGTTGTTCAGAATTTCCTCCAACAAAGCCAACCAGCTTATGGAAGGATTAAGCTCTCTTTGATTAGAAAAACTGGAACATGTCCTACCCTTTTAATTAGCATTCCCTTTTGCTAGGTGGAGCCTAGTAATTTGACGCTCACATTAGGCATCTCAAGAAATGATTTGGTATTTTGTCCTACTCATGAGCATTAGAGCTAGGGTATATACTTCTGCATCAACTAAAATTTGAGCTGCTGAAGGATTTATGTTCAAAACCCTGTAAAATCCCAAGGGCACTATGTCTCTAATAGACCAAATGTAATAACACTCCAATATAATGTGTGACAGGAGGCTTGGTTAGCCTTCAGGCATAGTATATTACCCTAAGGCCATGCTCTTTTCACTTTCTATCTTTGGGAACAAAAGTTTTATGTCAGCTTTATTGATATTATACAGGTTTACATTTTAATTCATACCTTAAGGCAATTCAATGAGAGAAGACCTCTACATGTGCTACTGGATTACTTGGTTGGTGAGTAAATATAATTTTTCAGTGACCATACTAAAGAGAGCAGAACAGAGACAATATAGAAGAGAAAAAGGAGATAGCCTGCTGCCATTTTTTTTTTAAGGAGCACATGATCTATTTGAAAACAAATATAAACAAAATATCTCTTTTCTCCAAATTACAGGATGCCTTTACTTACATCCTCTGGGATTTCTATGTATCCCTATTTCCTCTACTTAATTTTAATTCTCTTTTTCCCTTTTCCTTATCTTTTCTCCTCTCTCTCTCTCTCTGACATTCCTGTCTTTCTTTGAATGAATAAGTATCAAAGAAGTCATTTTCCATTGTGAAAATTTTCTTGCATTTCCCTTATTTAAGTTCTATGTAGCAGGAACTTGTGGAAAGGAAGACTTTGTTCTTTCATGCATGCCTGCTAAATTGCTTCAGTCATGTCTGACTCTTTGCCACACTATGGAGTAGCCTACCAGATGCCTCTGTCCATGGGATTCTCCAAGCAAGAATCCTGGAGTGGACTGTCATGGCTTCCTTCAGGGAATCTTCCTGACCCTGGCATCCAACCTGCATCTCTTACATCTCTTGCACTGGCAGGTAGTTCTTTACAATCTATTACTTCATGTAGTTCTAAATATGATTTGGGGGAAAAAAAAAAGTAATATTATATAGCTCAATTAGAACAAAGACAATGTAATTTGGTTATTTAAATCTTTACACATTCTTTTCTAAATTTGAGTAGCTATTGTGTGTTAGGAGCTACTGCACTTCCGAAGTCAGGGGCAGCAGCCAAAAGTGCCAGGCTGCCACAGCACAGGAGCAGCTGAGAGGAGCTACTCCATGTCTGAGGTCAGGGGCAGAGGCCAGGAGGTGCTACCCTCCACCTGAGGCCAGGGGCAGCAGCCGGGAGGAACAGCCCCACGTCCAAAGAGCAGTGGCTGCACTGGCACAGGAGGGCTTAGAGGAGCTATTCCATGTTCAAAGCCAGGAGGGGGCGGGCAGTGAGGAGATACCCCTTACCCAAGGTAAGGAGCAGCAGCTGAGCTTTGCTGGAGCAGCAGTGAAGAGATATCACACAGCCAAGGTAAGAGAAACCCAAGTAAGATGACAGGTGTTGCAAGAGGGCATCAGAGGGGAGACACACTGAACCCATAATCACAGAAAACTAGCCAATCTAATCACACTAGGACGGCAGCCTTGTCTAACTCAATGAAACTAAGCGATACCCGTGGGGCCACCCAAGACGGGCAGGTTATGGCAGAGAAGTCTGACAGAATGTGGCCTGCTGGAGAAGGGATTGGCAAACCACTTCAGTATTCTTGCCTTGAGAACACCATGAACAGTATGAAAAGGCAAAATGATAGGATATTGAAAAAGGAACTCCCCAGGTCAGTAGGCACCCAATATGCTACTGGAGATCAGTGGAGAAATAACTCCAGAAAGAATGAATGGATGGAGTCAAAGCAAAAACAATACCCAGATGTGGATGTGACTGGTGATAGAAGCAAGGTCCGATGCTGTAAAGAGCAATATGGCATAGGAACCTGGAATGTCAGGTTCATGAATCAAGGCAAATTGGAAGTGGTCAAACAGGAGATGGCAAGAGTGAACGTCAACATTCTAGTAATCGGCAAACTAAAATGGACTGGAATGGGTGAATTTAACTCAGATGGCCATTATATCTAATAGTGTGGGCAGGAATCCCTAGAAGAAATGGAGTAGCCATCATGGTCAACAAAAGAGTCCAAAATGCAGTATTTGTATGCAATCTCAAGAACAGAATGATCTCCATTAATTTCTAAGGCAAATCATTCAATATCACAGGAATCCAAGCTTATGCCCCAACCAGTAACACTGAAGAAGCTGAAGTTGAATGGTTTTATGAAGACCTACAAGGCCTTTTAGAACTAAGACCCAAAAAAGATGTCCTTTTCATTATAGGGGACTGGAATGCAAAAATAGGAAATTAAGAAACACCTGGAGTAACAAGCAAATTTTGCCTTTGAATACCAAATGAAGCAGGGCAAAGACTAATAGAGTTTTGCCAAGAAAATGCACTGGTCCTAGCAAAAACACCCTCTTTCAACAACACAAGAGAAGACTGTACACATGGACATCGCCAGATGGTCAACACCGAAATCAGATTGATTATATTCTTTGCAGCCAAAGATGGAGAGGCTCTATACAGTCAACAAAAACAAGACCAGGTGCTGACTGTGGCTCAGATCATGAACTCCTTATTACCAAATTCAGACTGAAATTGAAGAAATTAGGGAAAACCACTTGACCATTCAGGTATGACCTCAATCAAATCCCTTATACAGTGGAAGTGAGAAATAGATTTAAGGGACTAGATCTCATAGAGTGCCTGATGAACTATGGACAGAGGTTCTTGATATTATACAGGAGACAGGGATCAAGACCATCCCCATGGCAAAGAAATGCAAAAAAAGAAAAATGGCTGTTTGAGGAGGCCTTACAAAAAGCTGTGAAAAGAAGAGAGGCAAAAAGCAAAGGAGAAAAGGAAAGATATAAGCATCTGAAAGCAGAGTTCCAAATAATAGCAAGAAGAGATATGAAAGCCTTCCTCAGCAATCAATGCAAAGAAATAGAGGAAAACAATAGAATGGGAAAAACTGGAGATCTCTTCAAGAAAATGAGAGATGCCAAGGGAACATTTCATGCAAAGATGGGCTCAATAAAGGACAGAAATGGTATGGACCTAACAGAGCAGAAGATATTAAGAAGAGGTGGCAAGAATACACGGAAGAACTGTACAAAAAAGATCTTCACAACCAAGATTATCACAATAGTGTGATCACTCACCTAGAGCCAGACATCTTGGAATTTGAAGTCAAGTGGGCCTTAGAAAGCATCACTATGAACAAAGCTATTGGAGGTGATGGCATTCCCACTGAGCTATTTCAAATCCTGAAAGATGATGCTGTGAAAATGTTGCATTCAATATGCCAGCAAATTTGGAAAACTCAGCAGTGGCCACAGGACTGGAAAAGGTCAATTTTCATTCCAATCTCAAAGAAAGGCAATGCCAAAGAATGCTCAAACTACCACACAATTGCACTCATCTCACATGCTAATAAAGTAATGCTCAAAATTCTTCAAGCCAAGCTTCAGCAATATGAGAACTGTGAACTCCCTGATGTTCAAGCTGGTTTTAGAAAAGGCAGAGGAACCAGAGATCAAATTGCCAACATTTGCTGGATTATGGAAAAAGCAAGAGAGTTCCAGAAAAACATCTATTTCTGCTTTAATGACTATGTCAAAGCCTTTGACTGTGTGGATCACAATAAACTGTGGAAAATTCTTAAAGAGATGGGAATACCAGACCACCTGACCTGCCTCTTGAGAAACGTATATGCAGGTCAGGAAGCAACAGTTAGAACTGGACATGGAACAACAGACTGGTTCCAAATAGGAAAGGAAGTACCTCAAGGCTGTATATTTTCACCTTGCTTATATAACTTCTATGCAGCGTACATCATGAGAAATGCTGGGTTGGAGGAAACATAACCTGGAATCAAGATTTCCGGTAGAAATATCAATAACATCAGATATGCATATGACACCACCCTTATGGTAGAAAATGAAGAGAAACTAAAAACCCTCTTGATGAAAGTAAAAGAGGAAAGTGAAAAAGTTGGCTTAAACTCAACATTTAGAAAATGAAGATCATGGCATCCGGTCCCATCACTTCATGGGAAATATTTGGGGAAACAGTGGAAACAGTGTAGACTTTATTTTGGGGGGCTCCAAAATCACTGCATATGGTGACTGCAGCCATGAAGTTAAAATACACTTACTCCTTGGAAGAAAAGTTATGACCAACCTAGATAGCATATTAAAAAGCAGAGACATTACTTTGCCATCAAAGGTCCATCTAGTCAAGGCTATGGTTTTTCCAGTGGTCATGTATGGATGTGAGAGCTGGACTATGAAGAAAGCTGAGCGCTGAAAAATTGGTGCTTTTGAGCTGTAGTGTTGGAGTAGAATCTTGAGAGTCCCTTGGACTGCAAGGAGATCCAACCAGTCCATTCTGAAAGAGATCAGTCCTGGGTGTTCTTTGGAAGGAATGATGCTAAAGCTGAAACTCCAGTACTTTGGCCACCTCATTCGAAGAGTTGACTTACTGGAAAAGACCCTGATGCTGGGAGGGATTGGAGGCGGGAGGAGAAGGGTACGCCAGAGGATGAGATGGCTGGATGGCATCACTGACTCAATGGACATGAGTCTGAGTGAACTCTAGGTGTAGGTGATGGACAGGGAGGCCTGGTGTGCTGCGATTCATGGGGTCACAAAGAGTCGGACACTACTGATAGACTGAACTGAACTCATTGTGTGTTAGTTGCTCAGTTGTGTTCAACTTTTTGTGAACCCATAGACTGTAGCCCACCAGAATCCTCTGTGCATTAAATTCTCCTGGCAAGAATACTGGTATACCCATTCCCTTCTCCATGGGATCTTCCTGACCCAGGGATTGAACTCAGATTTCCCACATTGCAGGCAAATTCTTTATCATTAAGCCACCAGGACTTATAGCTATTGCGCCTACTTTATTTCCAACTTTAAAGCAGTTTTCAGATATGTTTTCACATTATTTTCCAGAGAATTATATATCAATGAAGGACTATTATTTATTTCAATCTTTCAAAATGTATTGAAGTGTTTCTGTCACTTATACCTGTACAGTAATCTATTTAAGTCAAATGAGTATGAGGTGTCACTATTGTAAGAAGTAAAATATGTCTCTCTAATCAAGAAACAGATAGGATAATGGTAAGTTCTATTTAAGAAAGAGATACTAAATTTGAAACTGAAAAGAAAGTTTTATTTTGACAAGTTTATTTAGAAGCCATGAATGCAGGTTCAGTTCCTCAGTCATGTCCAACTTTTCTGATCCCATGGACAGTGGTCTATCAAGTTCTTCTCTCCATGATGTTCTCCAGGCAAGAGAGTGTATTGGAGTGGCTCGCCATTTCCTCCACCAGCAGATCTTCTTGACCCAGGAATTGAGAGAGTCAATTCCTAGGTAGATTTATAAGTCGGGGGTCCCCAAGGAGGAGAAAGGAATCTGGGGCTCTTAAGAAGGAGAAAGGGGTCTGGAGTTCTCAAGCAGTAAAAAAGGACACATTTTTTTTTCTTTTATTTTTTTAAGCCCAGAGCTGATGAATGCAAAACAAAACAGCTCATCTTGATCAAGGATATGTTTTTCCCTTAAACTCTGTACCAATGATTATATAACAACAATGTAACCTGCTTGAGGACATGTCTCTCCTTCTTGAGAACCTTCTGACTAATCCTGTCATCTTAAAATGTATGTTGTGGGAGTGGGTCTGGTAAGACATTTACAACCTTGAAACATTCTTTTGATTTACTATAATAACCAAATGAAAAAAAAATATAACTCCTTTGCTAAGACTAGCCAGGGAGCACTCTTCGTCCCCATTCTGATGTCTCTTCTGACCCTTTTTATACTTTAATAAATATCTGCTACACAAAAGCTCTTGAGTGATCAAACCTGGTCCTGGTCCCAAAGCTAAATCTTCTTTGGAGATCACGAATCAACATCGTTCACCATAAGCTATCAGAATCAAAACTGTTATCTCCTACATATCCTGCATTGCAGGTAGATTCTTTATCACTAAGGCATCTGGGAAAGCATCTCTTTCCTTATCTTCCGTTGTTTTTGTGTGTTTCTTTATAATTTAATGTGGGTTGAAAGGACAGTGTTGTATGAGAAATGGTGGCTTGATTTATTGTCCTAATGAAATGGAGTGACTATTCTTGTCTGAGAACTTCTTCTGTCTTTGAAAAGGTGAAATCTTTAGCTCAGAATAGAGAGATAGATTTGGAGAACTGATGAGAGGTTAGAAAAAGCTGTTGTAGATAATGGGAAAGAAACTGACTTTCAAAGTAAAGAGAGTTTACTAGGCCACACTGAGAGCTTAGATTTCTAATTGTGAGATTTTCTACCAGCAGCTCTCAGCAAATCAGATGTGCACAACAACAGATTGCTTGATTGAGAATGAAAATATTCCAAGTTTAGCAGCTCTTCCTTTAGGGATGGCCTGCACTCTGTGGAGTGTGTTTCTCTCCGAATAAATCCACTTCTTACCTATCAGTTTGTCTCTCACTGAATTGTTTCTGTGATGAGATATCAAGAACCTAAGCTTCACTGAGTCCTGAGACCAGATGCTAAAACCCTCTCTAGGTGGGAAACAGTGATTAATCATGGTATACTGCTTGTAAGCATGCAGACCCTAGACCAGTGGACCTGAAGGTTGCCAATTTACCTCACCACCAACCCATCAGAAGGATATCTCTGAACTGATCAAGTTCTCTTTTAAAATTTACTATAAAATTTCTCACTATCTTCCCCAATTTAGGACAATTGATTTTCAGGACATTAGCCTGCTATGCCCTCCTTTGTCTGGCAAACTAACAAACTGCTATCTTTTTCTACTTCACCAAAATAATAATAATAAAAAGTTCCAAGCTTATCTAATGGAAGCAAAATTGTGTATGCATTGACTTTATTGGAAGTAGATGAGTTTAAGAAAACACTAAAAGTGAACTCATTTTCCTGTAATAAAGGCAATAACAAAAATTGTTTTCTAACATACATTCACTTTCAATATTTGAGTAATGTATGGACATTACATGTCCTCATCATGTTAGGGCAGAATATCTGTCTGTGATTTCCATGCTTTTTATTTCCTCTTGAATTGTTTGACCTCAGGAGTACCTACAAATAGTTCTTTGAAGTGACTAATATATAGTTTTCTTGTATGTTTGCATATTTTTAGCTCTCACTACAAAAAAAGATATATCACCTACTAACAACAGTTCTTCCAAAAGTTATTATATGGATTTAAACTCATGAGATACACTATTTCTGAAATTATTTCTTCTAATTCCAGGGACACAAATCTTTGAAGAATGTATAATCTAAATATTAACACATGGAAGCATTCTCTCTGGGCCATAAAACATGCTAGAGAGTACAAAGTTATTTGTTTCACACTCTAACTCCCTTAACATACAGCATTTTATGCTACTTATTATGAGATCAAATGGCCAGATTAACTCTACAAATGTATTTTTTTCATCAAACTAGCATTTAAAACATTTTCAATATAAAAAGGTTTCTGATGAGCATACATTTTCCAGTTTAAACATATTTTCATCTCCTTTCTTTTTGTGTGTGTGTGTGTGACAAATGTATTGCATGATGTGAGACACTGAAAAATCCCTAGCAGTGACTATATCTGTGTTTTTCATAGTTTTACTTTTGAGGCCCAGCAGAATGTCTTCTGCATAATAATTATTCAAGCATCCCTCAAATATTTGTCTCATGAAAAATTAAGTGATTAATAAAGAATATTAAGGATAACTACCAACAATAAATGTGCTGAATCTATAAAAATTAACATTACCCCCAGATAAATATGTTTGTCTTTAGATAGTTCTTTTTTCTTTCCCCTGCTCTCTCTCAACAGTCCTATCATTTCTAAAAAGTTAATCAAGATATATGCTTAAAATAATTGTTTTAAACAAATGAGAACAAAGAAGCCAAAAGAGGTTAATGGATTCCCTCAAAGTTTTATAACTACTTACTGAAATAATACAAACTGGTATATTGGTATTCAGAGCTTTTCTTTTTTTTCTCTATTATATAACATTGTTTCTTCTTTAGAATTAGTTATATAAGGAGAACCTGGTGATATTTAATGAAATGCTTTGATATAAATTATTTTTTGGTTAAACAATTCAGGCATAGCTCTTGAGAGCAGACCTCAATTAACACCTGAGGAAGTTGTATAGATATAAGAAACTATACTAAAACTAAAACATAATGAGTATCTAGGAGGGCTATATGAATAACTTTCCTTTAAAATCTTTAAGGAAAGAGTGTGTGGTTTTTTTTTGAGTCCATTTTTGAGACATTGTTTAGAGAAAAATCACTATGATATATTATTCCTACTTTTTCTTGTTAGTTTAAAGAGAACAAATATATACATACATTAAATTTTTATCATAATAATTTTGGCAATAATCAGTTTAAAAAGCAGTAATACATTTAAAAAAACTTTTAGTTTCAATTCTTTACATACAATATGATGTGTTCTGACATGTAGTTATTACTAATGATTTTAAAAATACATACAATCATGTGTCAAAAGAAGTAGTTTGTTACAAATAAATACTAGAATCCAAACAGTTCAGTTGAGTTCAGTTCAGTAGTTCAGTCGTGTCTGACTCTTTACAACCCCACGAACCACAGCATGTCAGGCCTCCCTGTCCATCATCAACTCCTAGAGTTTATGCAAACTCATATCCATTGAGTCGATGATGCCGTCCAACCATCTTATCCTCTGTCATCCCCTTCTCTTCCCACCCTCAATCTTTCCCAGCATCAGGGTCTTTTCAAATGAGTCAGCTCTTCACATCAGGTAGCCAAAGTATTGGAGTTTCAGCTTCAACATCAGTCCTTCCAATGAATATTCAGGACTGATCTCCTTTAGGATGGACTAGTTGGATCTCCTTGCAGTCCAAGGGACTCTCACGAGTCTTCTCCAACACCACAGTTCAAAGGCATCAATTCTTCAGGACTCAGCTTTCTTTATAGTCCACCTCTCACATCCATACATGACTACTGGGAAAACCATAGCCTTGACTAGATGGATCTTTGTTGGCAAAGAAGTGTCTCTGTTTTTCAATATGCTGTCTAGTTTGGTCATAACTTTCCTTCCAATGAGTAAGCATCTTTTAATTTCATGGCTGCAATCACCATCTACAGTGATTGTGGAGCCCCCCAAAAATAAAGTCAGCACTGTTTCCATGTTTCCCCATCTATTTGCCTTGAAATGATGGGACCAGATTCCATGATCTTAGCCCTGAGGAGGAATCCAAACATTATCTGGTATTAAATGCTTAATATAAAATACTGGTTGAATTACCCAAACTTGTGGTGGTTTAGTCCCTAAGTCATGTCCAACTCTTGTGACTCCATGTATTGCAGATAGTCTCCTGCATTGCAAGTAGATTCCTTACCAACTGAACTACCAGGGAAGTAGCTCAGCTGGTGAAAATCCACCTGCAATGCAGGAGTCAGCCTGCCTGCAATACCGAAGAGCTGATTTTGATTCCTGGGTGGGGAAGATCCCCTGGAGAAAGAAATGGCAACCCACTCCATTATTCTTGCTTGGGAAATCCCATGGACAGAGGAGCCTAGTGGACTACAGCCCATGAGTCAAAAGTCAGACACATAAGTTTCAAACATCACTTAGCAACTAAATCACCACCACTATGCAAACTTGAGCTCTGATGATTTGTGTGACTTAAGACTCTTTTATTGTCATTAAAATTTGCAAATAGAACATAAATATTTTTGTTTTGATGCTTTAGTTTATGGTGTCCCACTTCTCAGGATTAACATTTTCTTATCATTTCATCTTTCAACAAAGATTAATTACAGCCATACTATGTGCCAGGTACTGGGTATACAAAAGTGAAAATAACTGGCAGATATCACTGAACTTTTGGGTCTTAAAATCTAGGAGGGAGGCAAACAATGCGAAGTACAAAAAAGTAGTAAAATATATAGAAAATCACATACTTATTTGTGTTAAGGAGGAAAAATAATGTAGGAAGGAAAATTGAAATTTTAAATAAGGAGGCCAGGAAAGTACATGAAAGCATCTTTTTTTAAAAAATAATTGGAGTATTCTTTGTTTTTTAAATAAGCTATGAGATACCCATCATTATCGTTAAAGGGAGTAAAAAAGGAAGACACTAAGACATGAGACCCCAGATGTAATGGAAGGGGCAAATTATGTAGGTACTTCAAGGTCATTTTAAGAATCTGTTTTTTCATTTGAGTGTTGTGGGAAGATGGTTGGTATTAAGCAGGGACAGAATATCAGCTGGTTTATATTTTAATGATATCACAGTGACTGCTATGTTGAGAGGAAGCTGAAAAAGTCAGAAGAAAGAGAATTTAGAAGGCTACTTCAATAGTTCACATAAAAGAAGTTTTTGGGTTGGCTCAGGATATTGGCAGTTGTTGTGTGAAATGTAGGTCAATTCTTGAATTTGTAGGAAGATCTAGTGGATTCCCTGATAAGTTAGAGGAGCAAGTTAAAATGAGTCAAACATAACTCAAATAGTTCATAATAAGAAAAATAAGATCCACAGTGACTAAGATATAAGTAATGTGAGAGAAGGAGTTTGGAAGGAATGTTAGTGTTCAGTTGGATTTGTTACATTTGACAAAATGATTAAACATTTCAGTATATGCAATAAGTAGATAGTTAATTATTTGGATTTGAAGTGCATAGGAGGGACTAGAATAGAAATATAATTTACAAATGTATCAGTATATACATTTTATTCAAAAACACAAATTGGATGCATTATCCTAGGAGTTGATATAAATATTTAAGATGAAATGCAAGAGAAAATATTAGAGAAAAAAATTATAGAAGTTGGGGTGATAGAAAATGAGTAGCAAAAGTAGGGTTGATGGAAAGCTGGTGAGTGCAGTGCTCTGGAATCTAAGTGGAGAAATTATTTAAGGGGGAAGAGAGTGATCCCCTGTGTCAGACTGTCCATAGATAAAGTAAGATAAGGACTGAGAAATGAAAATTGAATTTAGAATCTATTAGTTGAGGTCTTTGGTAACTTCAGTAAGAACAGTTTCTTGTAGTGATGTGGGAAAAAGAAAAATCTGATTGGAATGGGTTTGTGAGAAAAGGAGAAAAAAAAATTGGAAGCTGTAGGAAGAGACAGTTATTCTTTTGTTTGGATGTTTGGACCTTGTATGGATCAGTCAGTTCAGTCGTTCAACCATGTCTGACTCTTTGCTACCCCATGGACTGCAACATCCGGGTCCTTCTATTCATCACCAACTCTTGGAGTTTATGCAAACCCATGTCCATTGAGTCCGTGATGCCATCCAACCATCTCATCCTCTGTTGACCCTTTCTCCTCCCACTTTCAGTCTTGCTTAGCATCAGGGTCTTTTCATATGAGTCAGTTCTGCACATCAGGGGGCCAAAGTATTGGAGTTTCAGCTTCAACACCAGTCCTTCCAATGAATATTCAGGATTGATTTCCTTTAGGATGGACTGGTTGGATCTCCTTGCAGTTCAAGGAACTCTCAAGAGTCTTCTCCAACACCAGAGTTCAAAAGCATCAATTCTTCAGCGCTCAGCTTTCTTTATAGTCCAACTCTCACAACCATGTATGACCACTGGAAAAACCATAGCTTTGACTAGATGAAACTTTGTTGACAAAGCAGCATCTCTTCTTTTTAATATGCTGTCTAGGTTGGTCATAAATTTTCTTCCAAAGAGCAAACGTCTTTTAATTTCATGGTTGCAGTCACCATCTGCGGTGATTTTGGATACTTGGATATTAGTTTTCTATAGCTGCTGCAACAAGAAACATGAAGTGGGTAGCCTAAAGCTCTAGAAATTTATCCCCTCATGGTTTTGGAGGACAGAAATCTAAAATCAAGTTCTCAGAAGGACTACACCACCTATGGAGGTTCTGGGGAGAATTCTTTGCCTCTTCCAGCTTCTGTTGGCTCCAGGCATTCCTTGGTTTCCCTGGCTGTACCATTCCAATTTCTGTTTCCTTGGTCACATTTCTTCTTATTTCTTTGTCTCCATCTTCTCTTTATTCTCTTTTAAAGGAAATTGTCATTGGATTTCAGACACACCTGGGTAATCCATGATGATCTCATGTCAAAGTCCTTAATACTGTCTGCACAGATTATTTTTCCAAATAAAAGAGGGTTCACAGAGTCTAGGCTCTAGGGTACAGGCATGTCTGGGGGTGGGTATTCATCATTCAACCCACTACAGGTACTGATGATTAAATAATGCGTCAGAGAGGGGAAAACGGTGATGTGAGAAAGCAGAAATTTCTAAATCAAAATTTTTGAGCAAGTAGTAAAGTATGGGAATTAGTGCAGGGACTGAGATTATGATAGTCTTCTGATTATAACAGGAAAAAATTGTAGGATAAAGGGATAGACAGATGAGTAGAAGAAGCAACAGGTTATAGAAATCTTTTCATTAAAAAAAAATTAATTTTCTCAGTCAAAACACAAATACATTGTTTTAAATAAGGACTTTCTTTTCACAAGAGAACCTGAGCTGAGTATTTTTGCACAAGAAATGTAAACAAAGCACTCTTAGGAGAGACCCTTAAGAGTGAGTAGGGGAGATCCAAGATGGCAGAGAAGTAGGTGGATGTGGAGTACATCTCTCTCCACAGATGCATCAGGGATACACCTGGAGTATAGAGATTGGAAAGCAATCCCAGGGCAAAGTCTGCTGCTATGACTATGGGGGGATGACCCAAGGGCACCTGAGGGAGGAGATCACAGTAGGAAATGCTTGTGAAGGAAAGCCAGAGTGATACTACTGAGTCATTCACATGGGATGAAGGCATCTTTACAGCCTCTCTCCCTATACGTCAGCACTGGACGGCTGAACGACCACAGAAAGGGTGGCACTTTAAGCAGCTGACATGCCCAGCAACAGAGAAGGACTCTACTTAGGGTGGCCCTTAAACTGCCTGATGTGCCAAACAGCAGAAAAGGACCCCAGACAGGTGGAACTTTAAGTGCCTAATGGGCCAAGGAATAGAAAAGGAACCCAGCCAGGGAGTCCTGTAAGTGCCTGAATGATCCAAACAACAGGAAAGGATTAGCCAAAAACGCCCTCTGATCGCCAGCTGCCAGAGGCTAGGAAAAGATTCTAATAGGATCATAGTTCTTAAAGCTGAGGCACACTTGGTGCCTCCAGAGTTCCCATGATCCAACCAGCTGTGCCATCTCCATGTTCATTCCTCACTGGGGCAGAGATGCCAGAAGCTAGAAAAGACCCTAATAGAACAATATTTCCTGTGACAATTGCCCCAGCACCCTTGTGTATCTGGCATTGTCAGGTTCCCTGTGACCCAAGCTCTTGTGCTATCCCTTCATGCAGTTCCCACTGGGGCAGAGAGCCAGAGGCTAGGAAAAAAAAAACACCCACCATATTCCTGATGTCCTAGCCACCAGCTCCCCTGAGTAGCTACTATTGCCAGGGCCCCTGAGAGCCAATCAGTTTCAGCACCTCCACACCCATTCCTCCCTGCTGCTGCTGCTAAGTCTCCTCAGTCGTGTCTGACTCTGTGCCACCCCATAGACGGCAGCCCACCAGGCTCCCCCGTCCCTGAGATTCTCAAGGCAAGAACACTGGAGTGAGTTGCCATTTCCATCTCCAATGAATGAAAGTGAAAAGTGAAAGTGAAGTCGTTCAGTCGCGTCTGACTCTTAGCGACCCCGTGGACTGCAGCCTACCATGAGATTTTCCAGGCAAGAGTACTGGAGTGGGGTTCCATTGCCCTCTCTGACTCCTCCCTGGGGCAGACCCAAGTCCTCTAGGGCACCCTCAGGAGCAAACTCCAGTGGATGAATCAAACACAAAAGTGGAGATAAAAGCACAATTGAAAGCCAGGGGCAGTGTTGCTAAGGAAGAGAACCCCAAACCTTCCCACCAGTGATAGAAGTTGCAGATTGAATCCACCAGTTCTACTAGGCAGATTTTGCATCTATGGAATATATAAAAGGACAATGAGAGGTCCTAGAAAATAGTGTACTAGCATGAGCAGATGTGGACATTAGAGGCAAGAACACACAGGAGTAGGATCAGGTTAGAGTCTGAGCTATTTCCAAAACAGGTCCAGAGACCAGCCAGTGTTGGAGGGCATCTTAAGGAGGTGAGGAGGACTGTGACTCACAGCAAGGGAAAAGACGCTGACAGCTGAGATTCAAGAAAAGTATTTATTATTCTTATAGTTTAACTTGTTCTGTAGTTGCTTCTGGATTATTATTTTTTTCTTTTTTCCTTTATTCCTCCTCTGCTGTAGCTGTTTTTATTAGTACTATTAAATATTATGCACTTTTGAGAATTTATTGTTTTTGTTAATCACACGTTTTATTTCCCATAAATACGTCTGCCTCTACACTGGCCATTTTGCAGTCTTGAGAGGCCCCTTCCTTTATTTTATTTTCTAAATTTTAATTTATTAGTCTGTTTTGCTTTCATACCTTTATTCCCCAGTTGGCATATTGCTTTAGTTTTGTTTTGCAATTTATACCTTAGTTATTTTTCTTTTTAACTGGTTGATATCTTTTTTGCTTTCCTTTGCTCATTGTGTCAATCTCTTCTACTTCTTTCTTTTTTCATACTGTTTAGGTGTTATTTGTGTATGTAAGCCATTATTTCTGTTAGTATTTGCCTTTTGTTTCTTGCTTTAGTGTGTTTGCTTAAATCCCCTTAAATACCACAGCAAAACACTTCAATTCCATAGCCAGAATCTCAGTGGAATCTGTTTCCTAGCCAGAGATTGGGCCCTGAGCCTTTGAAGGGGAAGTACTGATAACAAGAATCTAGACTTCCAGAAAACTTCTAACCCCAGGGAATATTGATAGTGAGAACTCCCACAAAGGCCTTCACCTGTATATAAGACCTGGAATCACCCAACTGTTGTCTGCACCCAGTACAGGATGCCTTACCCAAACAATAAACAAGAAAAGAAAAAAGCAAACCTAATCATCTGCACCACTTGACACTGCCCTTCTTTGCGATTTGAATAAAAACTGGAAGTTGCAGTGTTGTGGACACTGCTGAGGTCTCCAAATTGGCTGGCATATGGAGCGCAGCACTTTCACAGCATCATCTTTTAGGATTTGAAATAACTCAGCTAGAATTATATCACCATTAGCTTTGTTTGGAGTGATGCTTCCTAAGGCCCACTTGACTTCACACTACAAGATGTCTGGCTCTAGGTGACAGATCACATCATCAGAGTTATCTGGGTCATTAAGATCTTTTTGTATAGCTCTTCTGTGTATTCTTGCCACCTCTTCTTAATATTTTCTGCTTCTGTTAGGTCCATACTGTTCCTGCCCTTCTTATGCCCATATTTGCATGAAATATTCCCTTGGTATCTCTAATTTTCTAGAACAGATATTTAGTCTTATCCATTTTGTTGCTTGGAGAAGGCAATGGCACCCCACTCCAGCACTCTTGCCTGGAAAATCCCATGGACGGAGGAGCCTGATGGGCTGCAGTCCATGGGGTCACTAAGAGTCAGACAAAACTGAGTGATTTCACTTTCACTTTTCACTTTAATGCATTGGATAAGGAAATGGCGACCCACTCCAGTGTTCTTGCCTGGAGAATCCCAGGGACAGGGGAGCCTCATGGGCTGCTGTCTATGGGGATGCACAGAGTTGGACACGACTGAAGTGACTTAGCAGCATTCTGTTGCTTTCCTTTATGTCTTTGCATTGTTCACTTAGGAAAGCTTTCATAACAAAGCTTTATTGTCTCTCATCACTAGCTTTGAAACTCTGTATCCAGATGGACATATCTTTCTTTTTGAACTTTGCCTTTTGCTTCTCTTCTTTTTTCAGCTATTTGTAAGCTCAAAGAATCATGCAATTGCACTTATTTCATATGCTAGGAAAGATATGCTCAAAATTCTCCAAGCTAGACTTCAACAGTATGTGAGCGGAGAACTTCCAGATGTTCAAGCTGGATTTAGAAAGGCAGAGGAAAGAAAGATCAAATTGCCAACATCCATTCAGTTCACTTCAGTTGCACAGTCGTGTCTGACTCTTTGCGACCCATGAATCACAGCACGCCAGGCCTCCCTGTCCATCANGAAAAGACTCTGATGCTGGGAGGGATTGGGGGCAGGAGGAGAAGGGGACGAGAGAGGATGAGATGGCTGGATGGTATCACGGACTCGATGGGAGTGAGTCTGAGTGAACTCTGGGAGATGGTGATGGACAGGGAGCCCTGGCGTGCTGCAATTCATGGGGTCGCAAAGAGTTGGACACGACTGAGTGACTGAACTGAACTGTTGTAAGCTTATTACATGTATTAGTCCATTTAACTCCTCACCAGTTCTCTGAGGTGGGTCCTATTATTATTTTCTTTTTATAGATGAGGAAACTGAGGTACATAGATGGTGAATAAGTGCGTTACCAAGTGCTTCCAACTAAACTGCTTCAGTTCAGTTCAGTTGCTCAGTGTGTCCCGACTCTTGTGACCCCATGGACTGCAGCATGCCAGGCTTCCTTGTCATTCACCAGCTCATGGAGCTTGCTCAAACTCATGTCTGTCGAGCCACAAATGTGGTCAGAGCAGGTAGTCAGGGTCAGATGAGGTCATGAGGGTGGGGCCCTCATGATGGGATTTCAGTTCAGTTCAGTTCAGTCGCGCAGTCGTGTCCGACTCTTTGCGACCCCATGAATCGCAGTATGCCAGGCCTCCCTGTCCATCACCAACTCCCGGAGTTCACTCAGACTCACTTCCATCGAGTCCATGATGCCATCCAGCCATCTCATCCTCGGTCGTCCCTTTCTCCTCCTGCCCCCAATCCCTCCCAGCATCAGGGTCTTTTCCAATGAGTCAACTCTTCGCATAAGGTGCCCAAAGTACTGGAGCTTCAGTTTTAGCATCATTCCTTCCAAAGAAATCCCAGGGTTGATCTCCTTCAGAATGGACTGGTTGGATCTCCTTGCAGTCCAAGGGACTCTCAAGAGTCTTCTCCAACACCACAGTTCGAAAGCATCAATTCTTTGGCACTCAGCCTTCTTCACAGTCCAACTCTCACATCCATACATGACCACAGGAAAAACCATAGCCTTGACTAGATCACAGTTCAGTTCAGTTCAGTCGCGCAGTCGTGTCCGACTCTTTGCGACCCCATGAATCGCAGTACGCCAGGCCTCCCTGTCCATCACCAACTCCCGGAGTTCACTCAGACTCACGTCCATCGAGTCCATGATGCCATCCAGCCATCTCATCCTCGGTCGTCCCTTTCTCCTCCTGCCCCCAATCCCTCCCAGCATCAGGGTCTTTTCCAATGAGTCAACTCTTCGCATAAGGTGCCCAAAGTACTGGAGCTTCAGTTTTAGCATCATTCCTTCCAAAGAAATCCCAGGGTTGATCTCCTTCAGAATGGACTGGTTGGATCTCCTTGCAGTCCAAGGGACTCTCAAGAGTCTTCTCCAACACCACAGTTCGAAAGCATCAATTCTTTGGCACTCAGCCTTCTTCACAGTCCAACTCTCACATCCATACATGACCATAGGAAAAACCATAGCCATGACTAGATGGACCTTAGTCGGCAAAGTAATGTCTCTGCTTTTGAATATACTATCTAGGTTGGTCATAACTTTTATTCCAAGGAGTAAGCGCCTTTTAATTTCATGGCTGCAGTCACCATCTGCAGTGATTTTTGAACTTGGGCCCCCTGCATTGGGAGTATGGAGGCTTTTAGCCCCTGGACCACCAGGGTAGTCCATGATGGGATTAGTGCCCTTATTTGATGAGTCACCAGAGTGTGCTCTCTCCTGCCCTCTCCCTGTTTCTGTCCACCCACCATGTGAGGACACAGTGAGAAGGCTGTCATCTGCAATCTAGAAAAAGGGCTTTCACCAGAATGCAATCAAGCTGATCTCTAACTTCTAGCCTCCAGGTCTGTGAGAAAATAAGCTTCTGCTGTTTTAGCCTCCCAGTCTGTAGTATTTTGTTATGGCAGTCTGAGTTAAGACAGCAACTGTACTAGTTTCCTTGATTTCTCTTCTATCTCCTATCTTTAAGTGTTGGAATGTCCCAGTTTTTAGTCCTTGGGCTTCTTCTCTTCTCCATTTACATCTGGACCTACTTCTGGAATTCTAGATTTCTGTCTCTAACTGCCACGTGATATCTCCCTGTAGATGCACCCAGTAAATGCAGGTAAGCAGTTAAGTCAAATGTAGTTAAGTCCAACTCCTGAGTGCCCTGCATAGGCACCTTCCTCAGCTTGCTCATGGCAACTCCACCCCTTCACTTCTGTTACCTCCATCCCTTCACTTCTGTCACACCCTACATCAGGAAATCCTATTAGGTCTCCTTCCAAAATCTATCCACAATGTAACCACTTCTCAACTCTACCATTGCTTCTACACTGGCCCAAGCCTCTACTGTTTCCATCTAGACCATAGTGGCAGCCTCCTAAGGTTCTCCCCACCTTCACTCTTGCCCCGATACAGTCTATTCCAAACACAGAACCAGAGGGAACGGTTATAAGCCCAGATCACATCACATCTCTCTTCAAAATGTGGCAATGGCTTTTCCGGTTCACCTCGAGTGGGAATCAAATTTCTTATGAAGATCACTGGGTTCTGTGCAACTGGGCCCCACCCAGCCTGTGTACCTTTCTGATCTCATTTCTATTATGCTCCCTCTCAAGGAAATGGCAAGCCACTCCAGTGTTCTTGCCTGGATAATCCCAAGGACGGGGGAGCCTGGTGGGCTGCCGTCTCTGGGGTCGCACAGAGGCGGACACGACTGAAGTGACTTAGCAGCAGTAGCAGCAGCAGCAGCCCCATTACTCTCCCACACTGCTTACCTCATTCCTTGTACAGGCTTCCTACAGGCCTCTGTGTTGGCTGTTCCTCAGCCTGTATTTCTACATGGCTTGCTCCCTAATCTCTTTCAAGTGTTTGCTCCTTGAGCCCTACCATTACCTACATTAAAATAAACCTTCTTTTAAAAAACACAACCAACTAACCAACCAACAACAAGTCACCACTGGGACTTCCCTGGTGATCCACTGGTTAAGACTCTGAGCTCTCAATGCAGGAGGCTCAGGTTCAATTCCTGGTCAGGGAACTAGATACTGTGTGCTGCAACTAAGACCCAGTGCAGCCGAATTAAAAAAAAAAAAATTTAACTTTTTAAAAATTAAAAAAAAAAAACCTAAAAAAAAAAATCACTACCACATTTCTGATTCTCCTTGCTTTCTTATGTTTTTCACAGTACCTATTACCTCTAATACAATGTTCACTTACAATGTTTCTTTTTTGTTCCTCTTACTAAAATATAAGCTTTAGGAGGACAAAAGTTTTTGTCTATTTCTTTCTCACAGATAGATACTCAGAGCAGTATGGCACTCAATTAATATTCACTGATGAATAAGTAAATAACTCAGTCCTCCACTCCCCTCTCAAAGTGATTGTTTTAAAGGCAACTGGACTTCACAGTACCTATTACCTCTAATACAATGTTCACTTACAATGTTTCTTTTTTGTTCCTCTTACTAAAATATAAGCTTTAGGAGGACAAAAGTTTTTGTCTATTTCTTTCTCACAGATAGATACTCAGAGCAGTATGGCACTCATTAATATTCACTGATGAATAAGTAAATAACTCAGTCCTCCACTCCCCTCTCAAAGTGATTGTTTTAAAGGCAACTGGACTTGATGGACGTGAATCTGAGTGAACTCTGGGAGTTGGTGATGGACAGGGAGGCCTGGCGTGCTGCAATTCATGGGGTCAGGAAGAGTTGGACACGACTGAGCGACTGAACTGAACTGATCATTACTTGGATAGAATGCCACAATATAACAAATGATGCAGGAATGCAAGGAGAATCTTGAAAGATTGTTGAGACAAGCGGTCAGCATAGTAAGTACAAGCATGAAGGAATTCTGAGCTTCCTGGAGGAAATAGTCATGGATCTTCCATTGTGCTTTTAAACTAAGGTGATTCTTTTGCAGAGATCTTTATGAGAACTGTCTGTACTTTTGTTTTGCCACAAATATCACCTGAGACTATGACTGAGAACTTGACTGCACTGAATAACTCTTATGGCTGTCATCTTTCACTAGGAGAACTGGGTGCTGGAAGGAAGGTGGAGCTCATTTAGTCCTCAAAAAAGAGAGCTTCTTCAGCTGTCAGAGCTAGCACTGGGCTACTCGTATACATTAATAAAACCATATGCCTGTATGTTTGAAAATATGACATCCAGAGTCTTTCTAACAAATCAGCAATCATTTTCCAAGTTGTAAGATAGAAGAAATTGGAATTCTATCCAACAAGAAATTATTCGACACTGACTTTGTGCCAGGCATTTTGCCAGGTGCTGGTTACATAATGATGAATTGCTCTCTATCCTCAGGGAGCATTTGGATGTGCTGCAGGTGACTCGTACACAGATAACATCAAGTGTCATCAAATGCTAAGTAAGGGGTGAACACAGGGGACCAGGAGAACTCAGAGCAGAGACATTTAACTCATAGTGGGAGGATCTTCAGAATGCTTCCTGAAGAAAATGACAAGTGATAAGATGCTTAAAAGATAAGCTGGATCCAGCCAGGCCAAAAGGGGTGGAAAGGACAGCACACACACAAAAAGAAGTGAAGCAGGAGCGGGGGCCATGGAGTGAATAAAAAAGCATGATGTGGACCACTGATAATTGGACCCAGTCTCAACATAAGAGGAGGAGGCGGGGGAGGAGTCACAGAGGATCTTGAATGTCAAGATAAAGAACTTGATCTTGTTCAGGACAAAGCAGAGTAACTGAAGGATTTTAAGTATGAGAGCAACATGTCAGATTTGTGTTTGAGGCTTTGTGTGAATTAAGACAGGAATTCCTCCAGGCCCACCCACCACTCATCAGTGGAGAGGAGAGAGAGATGACTTCACCTTCCTAGCTCTCCTCAGCCCAGCTCCCTGGTGAAGGTACCGCCTACAGGGCAGTCTGCACAGCCCTGGGGAAGAAGCTCCTGTGGGACTTAGTTATCAAAGGTAGAGCCCAGATCCAGTGTTGTTAGCCTGAGAAGCTGGGGTCAGGAGAGAAAGGATTTTTCTGCACAATGACGCAAACTGTGCTCCTTCCATGCAGCTTCCTATTGGCAGGGACAGTATTAGGTGGATGCTTCTTTCTCAGGTTATAGAACTTTCAGTTTCCCATGAGCTATTTTGTCTGTGCAGTCACTCCCCAACCCTTAGGAAAGTTTCATTCAACACTCCAGCCTGGCCCCAGCTGTGTTTTGGGAGAACTGAGGCGGCGCTATGTCCACACTTGGGGAAAGCAGGGCAGAGAGAAGCTGGGGGCTGGAAGCAGCATTTCTAAGGCCTCCAAAGATGGGCAGCAGAGAAACCCAGGCACAGTTGGGAGGAGAAAGGGTGAGCACAGTGAGACGCAGGAGACACACAGACAAGCATTGTTTAGGGGTTGGTTGAGCCGAGAGAGGATAGGAAGTCAACTTAGGGCAGGCAGAAAGGGCAGAGGCTTAGATTAGACAGAATCTGAGGACCCTGGTCCTTCATCATGGGGATGGAAATACAGTGATAAGGGAGTAAAGTGACCGAGAGTGTAGCAAGGCCAGGGAAACGGTGGCTGGTGCTGCGTGAAGTGGGGATTGGTGTTACCTGTGGGGTGCTGTGCTGACCTGGCTTTGTTAGGAGCAGCTGGCCTGTTAGACGAGGAGCAAGCAGAGGGGACTGGATGAGGAGGCTGAACTCAGCTCCTCTCCCTGGGGCTCCTGACGAGGGTGAGGGTGGGACAGACTGCAGGGGCAGCCCCTGACTCCCTGGGACTCTGCAGCCCACCCACAGCCGCCCCTTCTCTGCTCTTCCCAGGTCCTTGCTCTGCTGTCCACTTCTCATTCTGGGTCTCTGTTCAGTGTCATCTCCCCAGCCTCCCCACATAAAGCCGGCTCCCACCCATTCCTATCACGTTTGTTGTGTTTCCATCCTCCATCTCATCGAGACTCATTTTCTGTTTATTTTTACGGAATCTGTCTCCTCCACCAGAACACAAGCTCCATGGTGCCAGGCATTTTGCCCGTTGCTTGAACACTGGTTCCCCGAGTGTGGAAGAGCAGGTAGGATGTGGCAGGTGCTCAGTGAACACGGATTGAATAAATGCTGAGTGCAGACATCAGGACTGCTGAAGACTACGGTGGGGACTGACGGTAGATACACCAAAGGGCAGGCCCCGGCAGTTAGAAGAACATAGCCTGGAGTGTCTTCTCAGCTCACCCGGCCACCCCCCAACCCCATCACCTCCCCTCCACAGCGCTGAGACACTGAAAGTAAGGCAGCTCTCTCTTCATCCCCTTCCACCCAACCCCACTGTCAGCTATCTGGTCCAAGACTGGGCACCCAAGTCAAGATGGGCAATGAGAGATCCTTCAATGGGAAAACGTAAAAGAGTATGAAAGAGAAAAGACAGACAGAGGAATGTGAATGTGTGGGGCGGGGGTGGGGAGAGACGAATGTAGTAGATGATGAAAGGAGAGAGCAGTCAAAGCAAAAAATAAACAAACATCTGGTTTTCCTAAAGTTTCCAGTTTCGGCCCCAGTCCTTCCTGGAACATAGATACATCCCCACCCTCGAATTCCAAGAAACTTCCCTCAACTCTTACAAAAAGTCCCAAGCTAGTTCCATTTGTTTTCTTTATCTAGACAGAACTACAACTAGAGGAGGAGGTTCTAGGTATCCATGTCCTGCCATACCCCAACATGCCCGGAGCCCACGAGGCTCCCCGCAGCCTGAGCCAGAAGCTCCCATGTCAGGGGTGAAGCCACGCCCTGTCCTAGGTGGGGCTGAGAGTTACTCTTGCAGTCTGCTGCTGGGCAGTGCTCGTCACCTGCAGGTCCCAGTGGCCCCTGTGTCCTAACTGTTCTCACTTCACGGTTGTGGAGGTCCCACCACCCTGCCTGCCCCTGCCAGCCTGGCAACCCGTCCCTGGCACACGTCCCACGCCAGCATCCTGTCAGCTACCCATCGTGCGCCGCTCTCTGAGCCCTTCTTCCCTGTCCGCTCTCACTTCTCCCCTCTGCTCCTCGTGTGGCTTCGGTCCCCTCGACCCCCAACTCGCACGCTGGGGAGTGCTGGGTGAGGAGATGCGAGGTGATACGAGCAGTGCCGCTCTCCTCTCTCTCACTCTGTCTGCCAGCCTCTCCGTCCCTCCAGAGGTTCAGGCAGTGTCCGCAGGACTCACGAGCACTTTCCCCACCACTCAACTCTGCTTTCCTTTGATTGACTCCACTCTGGGCTAGGTTCAACTATTGTGATGGCAAGACTGCCGATGACTACTCCACACTGGCATCCTCACAGCTGGGTCCAGTAGAAAGACGTGACTCCTCCTGGCAGTTCCAGCCAAACTCCTGGCCCTTAACTGGGTCACGGGGCCGCCCTGAACCAGCTCCTGATTTGCTGGGTGGACATGGTCCAGGCAGACATGGAGCATGGAGCGGAGGGTGAGGCCAGGTCTACCAAAACCACAAGGACACAGGGAAGTGGGTAGGTCCTCAAGAAAAACGGGGTTCTTCCAGAAGAAGAGAAAAGAAACACTGTGTATGAAAAACCCTAAGTTTTCACTTCAGAGCTTTTCCTACTAACATAAATAGGGACCATCATGTTCCAATCTGAAGGAATCGAATCTTTGTAGCTACCAAGTTTAGCCTTATTAGAATTAACACTGAAAAACACATTTGTGGGAAAAGCCCCACAGAATATAACATGACTTCTAAAATGAAAAAGAGTATTCTATTAGCTTTTGGGTTTTTTTTAAAGGGGGCTTTCAGTTAATCGGTTTTATTACATACTGTTCACTGCACATCAGACTGGTTTTGAAAATTATGGTAATACTGAAGCAGATGATTTAGGCAGGGGACAGGGGTATGGATGGGAAGAACCCCTGGAGGAGGACATGGCAACCTACTCCAGTATTCTTATCTGGAGAATCCCATGGACAGAGGAGCCTGGAGGGCTACAGTCCATGGGGTCACAAAGAGTCAGACATGACTGAGTGACTAAGCACAGCACAGGGGTGGAGAGAAACAGCAGAAGCAAAACAACTGAAAGTAAATTAGCAAAAAACTTACATGATAAATCATCTGGGAATGTGAGGTTAAGGAACAGTGAATTAGTGCCAGTGAGACGAAAACAAAAGAAGTTTCTGGAGACTTCTTCGGGATTGTTTTGTTTTTACCATCTTCATTGAGTTAAATAACAACTGCACAGAAGGGAAAAAGTCTTTTAGAACCAGCAGAGCTGACCAAGCATGTGAGTACTTGGCTGTACTGGACTGGTAGAGCTGTATCTTCTTCCAAGCTACAGATCTGCTGGGATAAGAAGGTTTGTGCAAAGAAAATTTTTTTAGGAAGAGGGCAGGAGAATAAAAAGAAGAGAGCAACTGAAATGGCTATAGGTTACCCACTTCAACTTGATGTGAAGTGGTGAAAAGACAGCCTTCCCAAAGGGGTAGAGAGAGGTGCCCCTCTGGATCCAGTCCAAATTGCCTTGGTTTCTGTGCCCAAGAAGCACTGACATGGACAAATACTGTGGTTTTAAAAGCTCTGTATGGAATCAGAAAAATCTATTTAAATCTGTATGAATCAGGTTTTGCTGCAATAATAAGCAACCTCCAAATCTCAGCTGCTTTCAACAGTAAGTCTGTGGGCTAGCTACAGCTCTGCTGGGCTCAGCTGGACCTGCTCCACACAGTTAGAGGTCTGTTTCTGGGTCTTATTGTTCTAGGACGCAGGGAATTCCCATGATGCAGGCCAAAGCTCAAGGGGTCAAACACAAATATGTGATACTTCTTAAAGGCCTCACCTGGAACTGTCCCCCCACCCATAGTCTCCTGGACAATGAAGTCCCACGGCCAAGTCCAAGGCATTGAATATGAGGCCCTCGGGGAGTGTGGAGACGGCACATGACAATGGATGGACCTGCCACCTATTCCAGTAGGTGTGCTCTACCACTTATTTGCCTCTTGAAAGTTTGGTCTCAACTTTTTCCATCTGGGGAGACAATACCGTTTGCCTCACAGGGCATGGGTTAAGTTAGATGACTTAAGCCCAGCACTTAACGCAGAGCCCCGGATGGAGCTGATGTTCCATGTGGGACAGCTAACGTCATCTTATGATTATTACTTTTTATATTTATTCATGTATTTGACTGCACCAGCTCTTAGTTGTGGCATGTGGGATCTAGTTCCCCAACCAGGGATCAAACCTGGGCCCGCTGCATTGGAAGCACAGAGTCTTAGCCACCGGACCCCACGGAAGTCCCTCGTCTTATTATTAATCCGAGGTATCAGATTATAAGAAGGCATGCCCACTTGTCAGGAGCCCAGTGATCAGCACTGGAGAGAAGGTAGGACACAGGACTGGCAGGTTACGTGGGCACAGACCAGGGCAGCAGAGGAGGAGGTGGCGGGGAGGCCAGGGGCACAGGAGACCCAACGCGTGTGAAGACGGTGATGAACACATGGACGTGCGGGTGAGAGGGGGCTCAGACAGCCTCGCAACAACTCTCGGAGAGCAGCTGGGCCGAGGGGGCTTGTGGTTTTATCTTCCCACCCTCAGGGCAGCCTGGTCACCCTATTTCCTCCAGAGAAGGCAGACTTTGCCCCTCAGACCAAGCCTGTCAGGCCTCACAGCCCCACCATCCACCCTCACTGTGCAGCAGCCTGTCCTCTCTGCTGCCCGCACAGCCTGCCCCAGATGAACCTACTCCCTTTGAACCATCTCTAACCCTCCTCTGGGGCTCCTAGCTGCTGTCCTTTCCATCCTTGATCTTTATCAAAGCTTCCATCCCGCTCTTCCCCCTAAGTCAATCCTTGTTTCTCTCGAGGTCTGTGCTCTCTGCTCTGCCCTCAAACTCCCCTTCGTCTCCTTTGCTCCTAACACCTTCTTGTAATACCACTTATCTACCAGGGGCCTCTTCTGCTCCCACCGGGAACACCGCTAGCTGGCCCCTGCATCTGTTTTGCTCTGGTTTTCCCTTCCACCCTTGTCCCATACTAGGAACCAGGCCAGGGAGCTGTCCCACCTGGGTGCCAACTCGTCCCGCTGCGACACCAGAGCTGGGAATATGGCAGCGCTGGGGGTGAGGAGAGTGACTCAGATCTCTGAAAAAGCTGTGGAGATGCAGCCTCTGACTCAGTATGCCCATTGCAGAACTATCTAGGAGGTGAGCTATTTATATGAAGGTGAGCTATTTTGAGAGAGTTCTTTGTGCTCTGCAGCAGAGGGGATTGTGCAACTTTATCAAAAGATTTTAGTGAAGTCCAGAAAACAAAATCCATGTGCTGCACATCGTTGGAGACAGTGGGCACAGTTGGTATTTTCAGCATAGATTGAAGTGGGATAATCGCAGCATGAAACTGCAATAAATAAAGCACAGCAGTCTCGAGGAAGCCAGCACAGCACATGAGGGGGATGTTTCCTTCTGTGGAACAGGAGGTGTGTGCTGCTACCTTGTCTCTGCCATGTGGCCAGGACTAGGGCTCTGAGTGGAGACGATAAGACCCCCCCCACCCCCACGCAGACAGTGGTGCACACACCACTCCTTTCACAAGGAACTTCAAAGGCAATAGTGCTTCTTGCAAGCCTCGGGCTAGGTCCCGGCACCTGAGCACAGCTTCCTTGCAGGGCAAAGGCTGTTTGCAGAAGACGTTTGAGACAGAAGCTGGTGGTTCTGAAGCCCTTCCAGAGGCCACAGCCTCCTCTCCCTCCCGTCCTCCCTCCCTGTGCCTCTCCTTCTCCCACTTTCTCAGGCTGACAAGCAAAGTTACAAAATCATCTTGAGATGTGGACTCTCCCAAAGTTTGCGGGACCCTGAAAATCCAGCTGTTTTTCCTTTTCCTAAAAGCCTTTCCAGAGCAGGAGATCCCATGCTGTTGGTCAAAGCATCAGATGTTGTCAGTGAGGTTTTCCATCCACCTTTTCATCCAGTAGAAGTTAAAACATGAAAACTTCCAGAAGCGCACAATGAGTGTCAGTGAAGGACCCCTGCCTGGGAGTCAGGAAAGGGGCACCTCAGGCTGAGCACATGGGAAGCTGGGCCCCATCTCCCTGCCTCCTGTATTTCCTCCATCTCTCTTTCTCTCCTTCAGCCAATACTGAGCACCTCCTCAAGAGCTCGGGGTCTACACAAGGCTTGAGGGATTCAGAGACACAGGAGATTCCATCTCTGCTCCCAGAGAACTCACGTCTAATCAGGAAAACAAACACAAAGACCCAGCACAGGCTTTGGGGAGCGATCATGTAGGTATTCACACAGAGAAGAGGACAAGGACAATAACAACGCAGTGATAAGTCGCTAAGTCGTGTCTGACTCTTACAAGCCCATGGACTGCAGCCTGCCAGGCGCCTCTGTCTGTGAGATTTCTCAGGCAAGAATACTGGAGTGGGTAGCCATTTCCTCCTCCAGGGGATCTTCCTGACCCAGGGATCAAATCCGAGTCTCCTGCATTGCAGGCAGATACTCTGTCGCTAAGCCACCAGGGAAGCCTGCAATAACCATAGCTATTAGGTTGGTGCAAAAGTAATTTCTGTTTTGCATTGTTGACTTTGCTATTTGATACTGAAATACATTTGTAAATAAAATTGGTTATGTTACACATCATTTTAATATCATTTCTTGCTTTATGTTGTTTGCTAATGAATTATTACTTGCTGTTTATATCTATTTTAGACTATGGAAATGATGTTAGACTGAAAGCAAATTTGAGTGATTTTCTTATTTAAGTTCCAATGGGTCATAACGCAGTGAAACAGCCTGCAACATCAACATGGCATCTTGCCCAGGAACTGCTGATGGGACATACAGTGCAGCGGTGGTTCAAGAAGTTTTGCAAAGGAGATGGAGCCTTAATGACGAGGAGCGCAGCGGGCGGCCATCCAAAGCTGACGACCTATTGAGAGGATCATCAGAGCTGATCATCTTACAGCTACACAAGAAGTTGCCCAAGAACTCAACATCCACCATTCTGTGGTTGGCTGGCATTTGACACAAATTGGAAAGCTGAAAAAGCTCGCTAAGTGGGTGCCTCAAGACTTGACCCAAAACAAACAAGAACCATTGTTTTCAAGTGTCATCTTATCTTATTCTATGCAACAACAGCAAAACATTTCTTGATTGGATTGTGATGTGCAATGATAAGTGGATTTTATAAGACAACTGGTAATAACCAGCTCACTAGCTGGGCCAAGAAGAAGCTCCAAAGCACTTACCCAAACCAAACTTGCACCAGAAAAAGGGTCACAGTCACTGTCTGTTGGTCTGCTGCTGCTCTGAAATCCACTAGTTTTCTGAATTCTGGTGAGACCATTATCTCTGAGAAGTATGCTTGGCAAACCGATGAGATGTACCGAGAACTGCAATGCTTGCAGCCAGTGTTGGTCAACAGAAAGGGCCCAGTTCTTCTCCACGACAACACCTGACCACATGTCACACAACCAACACTTGAAAAGCTGAACAACTGAGGTCCAAAGTTTTGCCTCATCTGTCATATTCACCTGACCTCTCACCAGCCACCACTTCTTGAAGCATCATGACAACTTTCTGTAGGAAAAAATGCTTCCACAACCAGCTGGATGCAGAAAATGCTTTCCAAGAATTCATCAAATCCTGAAGCATGGATGCTACAGGAATAAATAAACATTTCTCATTGGCAAAAGGTGTTGATTGTAATGGTTCCTATTTTGGTTAATATAGATGTGTTTGAGCCTAGCTGTAATGATTTAAAATTCAGGATCTGAAACCATAATTATTTTTGCACCAATCTAATGAATCTATGGCTGGATGGCATCACTGACTCGATGGACGTGAGTGTGAGTGAACTCCGGGAGTTGGTGATGGACAGGGAGGCCTGGTGTGCCGCGATCCACGGGGTTGCAAAGAGTCGGACGCAACTGAGCGACTGAACTGAACTGAATGATATCTATTAAATTTACACTAAGTACTAGGCTCTCTTGTAAATGCTTTATATTTACTAACTTAATTCTTACAGCTTTAGAAAGTAGTTGAAAATAAGCTCTTTACAATTTTTCCAACAGTAACAATGAATCCGAAGACGGGACATCTGGCTTTGTCACAGCACTGTTGGGAGCCTGTCATTCCTCTGCAGCCCTGGCTCGGGGCTGGGCGTGGCTGTAAGATGAGATGGGTGCCATCTAGGACAGTTCAATACCTGGATGATGCTGTGCTGGGAGCTGGTTCCCAGCTTGGGGCTGCCACACAGTTATTGCTCTTGCTGGGGCAAAAGCCAGTCCTGAGGCCAATTCCATATCAGCCACAGAGTGGGGCTTTTTTTAGCACCCTTAGGGGAAAGAGCCCATGGTATGAGCAGGAGGGCAGTATGGGCGGAATCTGACATTGGCCAGGGGGCTGCTGTAGCAGTCTGGAAGAGTCGGTGCCCAGAGGGGACCTGCCCAGTGCCCTAGAGTATAGCCAGTGCCTCTGGGAGCCCAGCTTTAGGCACAGGTATGAAGAGCTGGTATGGCCCAAGATCCCTGTCTATTAGAGAAGCTGCCTTTCAGGCATCAGGAGGCAGGGAAGCAATTTCAATCCTGTGGATCTTAGCCCTGCAAGGCTGCTCTGCATGTCATGGAAGAACAGAAAGTAGCTTAAGACAGAAACTTGGGACATAATTGTGTGCAACTGTGAGCCCATAAAAACATCCAAGATTGACAGGAAAGGCCGTCAGAGGTTTGGGAGGGATGCAGGCTTGCTCAGGGAATCAGTAAAGCAGTGAGGTCAGATATCTGGAGAAGCACAGGGGCAGCAGCTGAGGGAGGGCAGAATCAGAAAGGTGGGTTCTGAGAGCAAGGGACTGCGGGGTGGGTCGCCATGGAGGGAGGTCAGGGTCGGAGCAGCAGCAGCTGTGGAGTCCACAGCTGGAGCCACTTGTGCTCAGAGGCCACTGGCCTCGCAGCAGCACATTCTGGACACTCTGGTTCTCCCTCTGCTTTTCTCCTTCCCCGGTCCCCACTGTATGCTATGTAACCTAATGATTCCAATTTCCCTAGCACCCATTACATGTCAGACCCTGTGCGCTGAACATGTTACATCATTTTCTCATGCTTAAGTCTCTCAATAGCTCCACTAAGCAGGGCTCATTATTGTATCATCAAAAAGCTGAATACTCTGAGGCTTGGAGAGGTTCAAAGATAGGCTTAAAGACACACAGCTGGGAAGTGGGAGAGCAGAAACGTGAGCCCAGGGGTCCAACTCCAGGGCCCCCACTTCTAAATATCACAAGCTTCTGGCTCCCACAGTGAAATGACCTCCTCCCTGCCGTTGAGCTAGGGGGTGGTGGCTCAGGGTCCTTGCAAAATCCCAGCAGGGGATCCTACAGGAAGGAAGCCTCTTGGCAAATAAACACCACACCTTCTGCCCCCAGGTTCCTCTAGGTCGCAGTGAAATCCCGCTCTGCACAATCACAGGGAGAAAAAAAAAAGGCATGGCCCACAGCGCCTCCCGCCCTCCTGCGGCAGGACCAGGGGAAACAGGACAGCCCAACAGGGAACTTCCCTGGGTTCTGCCTCCATGGGAAAGCACACATGTGGACCTCTGCTGGCTCTGGAAATGGGGCAATTTTTCACTTAAAACCATCTGCAAACAAATTTCAGAGCCTTCAAAATTATACATTCACAGATCATTTCTAGACTCTGGAATAGGATTAGATGGTAATGATTTAATTGATGGTTAAGTGTGTAGATAAAATGAATGTGCTGAATCCTTTCTGTAATTCTCTCTCCAAGGAGCCCCAGCAGCTATAATTACCGTCTGAGGCCAAAATTACAAACCAGCTGTTGTTTTAAGCAAAATGTGCGCAGTCCCTACTGGATCTTTGAGTAAAAGCTGGTCACTCCCAGCCCAGGGCCCCTTAGGCCCACTCACTGAAGAACAGCCCTGGCAGAGGCTCCTCTCCCAAACCTCAGGAGCACGTCCTCCTTGTGGCTGCTCTGCAACCCGGCCCTCACTGCACACTGCTCTCTTCTTTGCTGCTGGTGATTCTTCCTCCTGCCCCTTCTTTACCAGGAGGATTCCTCAGATCAGCCAGCTCACACTGATCTACCCCTGAAAGCAGGCTGAACAATGGAGCGCCCTTAAATCTCAGCTCGGGGAGGATGGCGGAGCTCTCCTTGTGCTGGAGGTTAACCCATGGGGTCTCTACAACTCAGGTCTACACCTGTTGGTGGCTATACACCGATTTAAGTTATAAATCCACTTCTGGCTACAGAGAACCAGGACAGCTGTCTCTGTTGATAAAAGAGCCCAATCATGATTAAACTCCTTGCAGAAATTTAAGCTCTTGTCTGGATAATTATGCAGAATTCATGTATTAATTCAACCACCACAGAATTACTGAGTACGTCCTATATATGCTAGGTGCTGTGTGGAAGATTGGGATATCTTGGTGAACAGAGCAGATGTAGCCCCTGCAATACTGGACTGTGGCTCTTGAGTTGTTCTCGACTTGACCAGGAATCTGGTGAAGGTCCTGGCCTGCAGTTTCATACATGTGGATCTGCATCTGGAAGGAAGCAGGTGGGCAGAAGAGGCTGCGGTGGGCGTGCTGCAGGTGAGGGGTGAATATTGGAGCTGCTGATTTCAGCAGAGCTCATGGGAAACACTGAGAAGGAAATGGCAACCCACTCCACTATTCTTTCCTGGAGAGTCCCAGGGACAGGGGAGCCTGGTGGGCTGCCGTCTATGGGGTCACACAGAGTCGGACACGACTGATGTGACTTAGCAGCAGCAGCAGCATGGGAAACAATGGGCTTGGGGTCTCTGCAACCACTTTCATCACTCAGCACTTCCTGAGGTGCCTACTGTGTGCACGGGCAGTGCCCTCCACGGTTCATCTCTTCTACTCCATGGACTCCATGCCCTGTTCTTGTAGGGCTCTTACTAGGTGTGAACAAGACAGAATATGGCACCAGGGAACACTGATCCAAAGCTTCTATCAATCTGTCTAATGATCTACTTATGTAGACATTCTGAGCTAGACTGCAAATTCCATGGGGAATGGGATCAGCATTTTCCCATTGTATCCTCAGTGCCTGGCAGCATGTTTACCACCTGTTCAGAAATATTTGGTTTATGAACGAAAACAAATGCTAGGGAGAAAGAAGATGGATGTGACCAATACATTCCCCTAGTTGGGGGGGATGCTCAAAGGTCCCCAATTCCACTTCAAGGGGAAAGATTTTGTCAGGTGAAAGTTCAAGGCAGAGGAATCTGTGGAATGATAAGCAAACCCAGGCTTCACAGGGGTACTCCAGAATTCATTCATTCCACTCCCATTCGTTTATATTTGTTCATCCCCCTCTCTCTGCTCACCTTCCCTCAGTAGACCATGTGCTTATGCACGGCAAGCTTCACCTACTTGTACCACCGAATCCTTTGTCTACATGTTGCACCTACAGAGGGGCCCTACATATGTGTTTGTTACTGTTGTTGAGTCACTAAGTCGTGTCTGATTCTTCTGCAACCTCATGGACTACAGCCTGCCAGGCTCCTCTGTCCATGGGATTTCTCAGGCAAGAATACTAGAGTGCATTGCCATTTCCTTCTCTAGGGGATTGTCCTGACTCAAGGATCAAACCCCTATCTCTTGCATTGGCAGGCAGATTCGTTACCATCAAGCCACCTGGGAAGACCAAGTGTTTCAGTTCAGTTCAGTTGCTCAGTCGTGTCCGACTCTTCGCGACTCCATGGACCACAGCACGCCAGGCCTCTCTGTCCATCACCAACTCCCAGAGTTTATTCAAACTCATCTCCATTGAGTTGGTGATGCCATCTAACCATCTTATCCTCTGTCGTCTCCTTCACCTCCTGCCTTCAATCTTTCCCAGTATCAGGGTCTTTTCAATGAGTCAGCTCTTCACATCAGGTGGCCAAAGTATCAGAGTTTCAGCTTCAACATTAGTCCTTGCAATGAACACTCAGGACTGATCTCCTTTAGGATGGACTGGTTGGATCTCCTTGCAGTCCAAGGGACTCTCAAGAGTCTTCTCCAACACCACAGTTCAAAAGCATCAATTCTTCAGCACTCAGTAAGTGTTTAAAAATCAGCATATCAATGAAGCTATCAGAGCACTGAAGTCACCTGCAGCGACATTAATGGCCAGGGGAGGGCAGCAGAGGGTAGCAGAGCTGATGGCAAAGGCCCAAGGAAAGGGCTATCTTCTCTTAGATCACTAAGACCCTATTCAGTTCAGTTCAGTTGCTCAGTCATGTCCAACTCTTTGCGACGCCATGGTCTGCAGCACACCAGGCTTCCCTGTCCAACCCAACTCCTGGAGTTTACTCAGACTCATGTCCATCAAGTCAAGTAATGACACCCAACCATCTCATCCTCTGTCATCCCCTTCTCCTGCCTTCAATCTCCCAGCATCAGGGTCTTTTCAAATCAGGTGGCCAAAGTATTGGAGTTTCAGCTTCAGCATCAGTCCTTCCAATGAATATTCAGGACTGATTTCCTTTAGGATTGACTAGTTTGACCTACTTGTAGTCCAACGGACTCTCAAGAGTCTTCTCTAACACCACAGTTCAAAAGCACTCAGACTTGTTTATGGTTCAACTCTCACATCCATGGGGACTTCCCTGGTGGCTCAGATGGTAAAGCATCTGCCTACAATGCAGGAGACCCAGGTTCAATCCCTGGATCAAGAAGATCCTCTGGAGAAGGAAATGGCAACTGAATCCAGTACTCTTGCCTGGAAAATCCCATGGATGGAGAAGCTTGGTAGGTTACAGTCCATGGTGTCGTAAAGAGTCAGACACAACTGAGCGACTTAACTTCACTCACATCCAAACATGACTACTGGAAAAACCAGAGCTTTGACTAGATGGACCTTTGTCAGCAAAATAATGTCTCTGCTTTTTAATCGCTGTCTAGGTTCGTCATTGCTTTTCTTCCAAGGAGCAAGTGCCTTTTAATTTCATGGCTGCAGTCACCATCTGCAGTGATTTGGGAGCCCAAGAAAATAAAGTCTGTCACTGTTTACTTCGTTTCCCCTATTACCCATAAGTCCTATTACTTTATATTACCCATAGGTTCTATTACCCATGTGAATATCAGGGGAGAGCATAACGACTGGAGAAAACTGCTGACAGAAGTCCAGTGAATCCCAGGATAGTAAAGAGGGGGTCAGTTTGAGCAGGGAGCTGGAGGCTGGTGGCCAGTGCTGGGGTTGGTGTGGAGACGTGCTGCGGCCGGCAGCACAGGTGAGGTATGTGGTCTAGAGCCGCAGTGCTGGCAGCATAAGCCCTGTGCTGAGCGTCCCCGGGAGCCTCAAACCTACCCCAGTGTTGACTCTCGTCCTTAAGGTGACAAATGTCCTGAAAGTTGGGTCTGATACCATCTTCTACTCTAGTTTGGGCTCAAGAACAGTAGGAAGGAGGGCTAAGACCAGACCCAGCTAGTTTTGTGAAGGATGCTCTCAAGGCTCCTCCTACCCCCACGTGTGGGAACTGGCAGAGACCTGGGGCCTTAGAAGAAGAGACCTCTCTGTGGATTTCCCCCGGAGCACAGAGTGCCAGGGCTGCTGGTCTTAGACCAGCTGGTGAGCTTTGGTCCAGACTTGATCTTCTGTCCTGCCTGTGTTGGCTTAAGCCTTCTGGAACTGGCTAGAAAATCAGGAGGGCAGATGACAGAGCCCAGATTTGCAGACATGGGGGGAATGGTGGGGGTCACAGCTAGAAGGCTAGGTGGACATCGCTGAGGGACGAGAGGATGGTGTTTCTGTCGGTCTGAAGACTAGATTCTGACCAGGGTGGAAAACAATGTTCTCGAAACCAGGCCAAGGTCTTTGGGACTTGGTGGATGTGACGTGGTCAGCTAACCCAGATGGTAGGGCACATGTCCCTGTGGGGTGCTTTGAGTATCAGTGGTCTTGGGAGTCCTTAGCCAGGAGAATATGAGAAGACACATCCTGTTTGGTATTTAAACCAAAGAAATTTGCTGCATGAAGCTCACAGTGTCCCAGCTATGAAAAACCTGTGGCCTTGTATCAAGCACCTGGTTCTTTGAAGATGCTCAGCTTCCCAGCAGACAGAAGAACAGATTTCTAGGTTCAGCACTGGAGTGGGTCCCTTTAGGGAAGTGGATAAATAGGCAAACTTCATAATTCTAGACAGCAGAAGTGCCACAGAGGGGCAGAAGTGGTGCTGAGAGGGACCAGGTAGAAAGAAAACGGCAAGAGTGCATTCTCCTCCCCGTCTCTTTTCATCTTTTGTACATGTACATGTAAAGTATCAGTAATTGAGTGTTTCTGTGAGTACCTCCCTTACTGTCATTTCTGATTGCACAGTCAGAATAGCATTCTAAAGAGCTTTTCAAATATTTCAAGTCTCTCTATCTAGGCTCCCAACAACAGAAGCCTTTATTTTTCCTTCTGAAGTTTTGAAAATCTTTATTCTAAAGCTGATGGGAGACTCTGACCATATCCAAACACCCCTTCACCAAGCCTTGGTCTCATCTTTCTGATGACAGAGCAGTTCTCCTAAGGTCTCATTACTTCTACTTTGCCAAAGAGTTCTTGTTTTTCTACATATTTTCTTTCTCCTCCTTCATATTTTAATATATACTTTTTCTGACTGTCTACATTTATCAGAAGATGCCTGGTGAAGTCACTGTTAATGACCCATCCAGCACCCATCCCCCCATTTCCTTCTTCCTAAGTGAACCCTGAATTTTTCAAGGTTGCTACCTCTCCCCATGAACTAAGGCATATCACGGAAAGGGGATCCACTCCAGGGCTGGGCACGTTTTGCCCATGTACTCCCATTCCTTCGGCCAGTGACTGATTCAAAACTTGGCATATTTTGACCATGACACATGAAGGGAAAGTCTGTTGGGGACTTGAGAAATTTATTCCTTGCTCCTTAGTTTCAGGAAGTGCATTTTCATCTGGTTGTTTTCACACCTGGACCAATGCCTGGAAGTGCATCCACCTTTCTACAAGCCTGAAGACAGCAGCCTGGAAAGATCCCACGTTCTTGCCCCATCATTAGCTCCTGAATCTTCCAACCCTGATCCCTACCCTACCTCTAACTCCTTAGCCAGGTGATACATTTTCTCATGGTTTAGTCCAGTTTGTGTCAGGATTTCTGGTATTTTTTTTTAACTGAAGTATAGCTGATTTACAATATGAGTTTCAGGTATACAGCAAATGATTCAGCATTTTTACAGATTATATTCCATTAAAGCTTATTATAAGATAATGGTTCTAATTCCCTGTGCTGTATATCCTTGTTGCTTATCTATTTTATACACAGCAGTTTGTATCTCTGAATCCCATATTCTTAACTTGCCCCCACTTTCCTCTGTTCATTACATCAAAGTTATTCTGATTTATCCTGCCAGAAAAGCAACTCAAGAACGTGTCAGATCTTCCGTGTTCAACCAATGAAGACTTCCAGGAAGACCTCCTCAGTGAGCTGCTCCCTCACAAAGAGATTTTATCTTTGCACTCATGCTTGGATTTGTTTCAGGAGAGCATCACTTCCCTCTGTGATACTCCCATAGTGCAGCCACTTCTGCTAAGCCCCACGCACTTGCTTCTCAATGAATCCTCAGCCTTCCATGCACAGCTTTCCAGACAGGCACAGCACATTAGTCTGCCTGTTTCTAAGTGGTCTGTTGACCTCCTCGGGTGTCTGCAGACAATGTTCTGAGTTAGTGTCTGTTTGCTGTGAGGGGTGCACTGGGATACCTAAGGCCACTTACAGCTGGGCTTCTGGCCCTCCCTCCAGGGCACTGCCTGTCCTGAAACTCTTTTTTCTACCTTCCACTTATCATTTGTAGCAATTGGTCTCATGGGTTATCTGTTTTGTTCTTTACCTTCTGGTATTCACTGTTAAATTGTCTTGATGAGAGTAACTCATCAATTACCAGTCCTCCAGGTCTTCGTAAGATTTGCACTCTTGGCTAAGAATGATTTATTCTGGTACATAAGCCAGGATTCTGAGCCTCAGCTAAACATCAACCTGATCTTTCTGGCAAATGTTGATGACCTTTGAGTTATTCCTCAGTCTTCCAGAGTTCCTAAGGGCATGGAAAGAAGTGATGAAGTGCCCGTGCTCTCAAGTCCTTCATCTTCCACCTCCAAATCATTGTGTCTCAAGACACATCTGTGTTTGCGCCTAGTGGGTTGTCTCTAACCAAGAGAAGCAATGAATTTGCCCAGTTGGGTGACTCTCTGTTACATCTTAGCTGCCATTAGCTGCTTTCAGAACTCTGGGTCGCATGCACAGTGACTCTCAACAGAGAGTCACCAACCAGGGTCTTTTTAAGCTTCTCTCTAAGCCGTCTTCTTCACACCCACGTTCTTAGGGCTTCTTCTTCATCTATGTTTCTCTTCCAGAAATTCTGGACTCCTCTCAATGGGATAGAACTCATTTCTATTTGTGGTGTTCTGCTCATTCTAGCTTCTTATTTTATTCAGAGACATTCTCACCATTTTAAGATTTCATCTTAAGCACAGCTAAACTGCAGCAAACTTTGTGAAAACAAACAGAGTAGCCCAAATCCAACATCCATCAAATGTACTCCTGGGCAGTCCACATGCGTCCTGGTCAGTCTTTGGGTTGCAAGGCAGAGACTCACTCAAGATAGCTCAATAAAAGGTTAGCTGGGTGGTGGTGATGATTTATTGTAAAAGCACTCACGGGCAACAATGCAGATGGATTCTCACAGAGCTTCCCGAGCAGGAGCCGTGTAAGAGGCGCCCTGACGAGAACTGGGCGGGAGGTTGGTTCTGGACCCAAGGCAACCCCTGAACATCAGCACCAGGCTTCTGGATCTTGGCTCTGGTCTGCTATTTTTTTAAGTTTTATATTGGAGTATAGTTGATGTACAATATTGTCTTAGTTTCTGCTGTATGGCAAAGTGAATCAGTTATACATACACATGTATACACTCTTTTTGATTCTTTTAGCACATAGGTTATTACAGAGTATTGACAAGAGTTCTCTTTTTACATGGTCTGCAATTAATGAGACTTCTCTGTTCTCTCTTCACCATTGGCTTCTTAATCCTCTACTGAGCAAGTATTTCCACTCACTACACGTTCAATGTACTTATAATGTGATTTTTTTTCATATCCTATCAAGACCTCTAAAGCCTCCCTTTATTTCATGGTTCTGCTGATGCCTCATTTTCTTGATATCTACCAAGTTCAGAAGTAGTATTTAACTGACTCAGCCCATCTTTGGGGTCTCAGGGCATCCCATAGACTGACTGCTGGGAGCATATGCCCCTAGGGATCCCATTACCTGGGGCCAGAGTTACCCTGTACAAACCCCAGTGGTTGGCACCATCTCTTCAACAAATTAAGGGAGTGGGGCTGTGGGTGCATGTGAGGGGGCTGAGATGGGGCAGTGCTGTGAGCGGGGGTCTAACATGTCCACAGCAGCCTTGGCAGGTAGAACCCAGAACTCCTGAGGCTCCTCTTTCCATCAGCCCTCGGCTCCAACACAGACTCCCCTTTACTCCCTTTCCTCCTAGAACAGAGAAACCTGGTGAAGGTCTCAAATGATCATGAAACCACAATCACAGAGTGACTTCTTCGGTATAGTGTGCATGCCTAGTTTTCCACTGGCCTGTATAATTTCTTCCATTCTCCCCCAGACCTTTGCCCTTTCTATTAAACTGGGTTTTTCAGCAGCTTTATCGTTCTAAATGTCTTGGGGTTTGTTTGATGGAAGCCACAAGGGCATAGCGAGTGTTTGCACTGAGTGGTGAGGGCTGGCCTCTCGCATCAACGCTGGGCCCTTTAGGATTTTAGGATAAATGCTCAAAGACTGCCCACAGCTGGACTGGCTGGAAGTGAATGGAGGTGGGGACTGTGAAGTAGAGAGGGGAGGAGAGGACTTAACAGGAAGAAGCCCTCACATCAAGGGCTGACACTGAAATCAGCGGTGAGGTCGAAGTAGAGGTGTGGCACGCCCATTCAGGTGTCAGAGCTGAGACATGGGAGGCGGGCCAGACGACAGGGGTGGGTCTCTGATCTGAGGGGTGTGCTGGCAAACTACAGAGCAGTGGGAGGAGGTGGGCTTGTTCCAGACAACCTGATCAAAGTTGGTAACAGAATAAGAGCAGCCTCTGCATGTTGCCAAAAGCCCAGCAGGATCCGGGTGGAGAGAGAGGCCCTTTCAAGGTTGAGCTGGGTTGGAAAAGTGCTGAGCTGCTTCCAGGACACCAGAGTGTGTGGTCAGTACATGGAGGAAACCTGGGGACCTGGACACGCAGGAAGAGGAGGCAGGAGGTCATCTGGGCCTCCATCTGGCGGCAGTGGGAAGGGGCACAGCACAGACGCTGGGTCCCCGCCTGCTATCCAGAGCAGCCCCAGGCTACTCCTAACCCTACCTGCGAGGAACAGCCTGGTGCTCAGTGAGAGGAGCTGGGCGGAGACCAGGGCCACGTGTTCCCCAGGTAAAGCCCACATGTCAGTCATGCCCTCTCTTCTGTCTCTTCCATTTTTCCTTCCCTATTGGCCTCTACCTCAGTTTATAAAAATGCTCACATTTCTTGCTTCTGAGAAACAAAATCCTGCCCTCAAAATTCTTCACCCTTTTCTAGCAACTGGCCTGACTTGCCTTCCCCTTTCAGCCAAGAAGCCGGAAAGAGCTGTCCTTCCCTATTCATTAATTCCTCGGGCCGTGTCTGTCTTCTGCTTGGATGCTCCCAGACACCACGGCTCTGCTGATGCTGCCCTGCTCCAGGGATGGGAGACTGCAGACACATACCCTTGGGGGAGCCTGCCCAGCCCTCCTGGGCACAGTGGACCACCGGAACGTGCTCTCTTTCTCTAGACAGTTAAGGAGTCTGAAGGGGAACAGAGGAATGGGGCACAGTGTTGAGCAATGGTTTCAAAGTAGCACAGAATGTAATTTGTAGTTGGTATGAACAGAGTTTGTCCCGGCTGCGCCGGGACCTGATGGGGACCCTCTTACTGGGACCCTGCCTCCTGTGTCTCTCTTCAGTTCTTGCCCCCCGACTCCTCATTCACAGGACATCATCTGTCTGAGTGCCCTTCATGACTGCTGTTCCTGAATTTTCTTTTTTCAATCCTCACTCTTGGCCTCAGCAGGGAGAGGGCTGTTAATAGGAAGTGCCTGCTTGTCAGAATCCAGGTCCCCTCTCCTCACAGTGGGGTCAGAGCAGAGTCGGAGACAAGAGCCACGTGACCAAATCTGCGCCCTCCCTTAACTGAGGGAGAGCTTTGTTCTGAAAGCTCGGTGCCTTCTGACATGCTCTTCCCTGAGGGATGTGGGGCTTAAAATTCAGGCTAATTAACCTTTTGTCAGCGGATTATAGGCACTGGTGTTTTCATTTAAAGACTGGGTGAACCAATCTGCCTACTTTGTGTGGCCGTGGCCCAGAAAAGAATTGGACTGGTGGGCTGTCAGCTCAGAGAAGGGTAGGGGGCAGGTGCACACACACACGTGTGTATGCACGGACATGTGTGAGAGCTGGGTGGTTAGAGTTGCAATATATCTTTCGGAAAAACATCTTGGGAGGTAATAATCTGTCGAATTCTATTGCTCCTAACACATTCTGAACCTCTTTAATCTCCCCTCTTTCCTGTCAGCTCCCGCTTCCCTGACCCTTGCCCCCAAACAGCCTGTCCTTTCCTTGCCGTTCTGCAGATCAGTGGACGCCAGGACCGTCCATCTGGCCAACAGAGAGGTCTGGTCATCATCCTGAGCTCCTGCCTCTCCTGACCTCTCACAACCCTTCGCAAAGGCTTCCATTCCCACCCATCCCCTCTGCTTGTGCCCTCTCCAGGCCCGACACAACTCTTCTCGACCATTCCTGATTGTGCTTTTCCAGACAGGCAGTGTGATCCTTTTAAAACACACATTTGAGCATGCTCAGCTCTTAAAATCACCCCAAAGCTCCTTTACTGCCTCAGTAGAAAGTCCAAATTCCTTATCACATCCTTCCCTTTCTGGCCTCATTTCTGTTCCCTGGGTATCAGTCATCCTGAATTCCTTGCTTACCAGGCACCAGCCCTTTTCTTTCATATCTGCAGGCCTTGAATGTGCCTCCTATCTTCCTCCTTGAGATTCCTTTTCTTTTCCTCTTTGCTCAACGGGAAGATTCCTACTTATCTTCTAGACCCTGCCCTCGTGGGTCACCATGTCTCTCTGGTCATGGGAACTCTCTTATCTGTGCTCCCATAAAAATTCTGACAACATTGAATACACAACTTGCTGTCAGACTCCATCAACTCCATGGAGGTGGGCCCTGCATTCTCAGACTTCTGACTACCTGGCACCCGGGAGGAGTGGGGGAGTCAACTTGGAGCTAGCTACCTCAGGGAACTCTCTCATAGCAAGGAACACACATGTGAATAAGAGTCGCCATTCCTTCCTTCTGTGGCTTTACCCAAACTTCTTCAATTATAAACACACAGTTGGGTGTCTCTGTGCTGTTTAATCATTGCAGGGGAAGCCCAGCTCTAAACCAGAAGGTTATATTTGTGACAAAAATAATCTATTTGTGCACTTATGCAACAGTGGAAACACAAACTCAGGTGTGCAGCAACCTATACAGAGAAGCTCAAACCAAGGGACAGTGTTGTTTCCTGACAAAGAGATGCGATGAAAAGTCTAGAATTCCAGTTGTTTGGAGAAAATGCATTCTGGATGGCCCTAAACATGCATGCAGGGAGGTTATGATTCCACACTTCTCTCTTAATGCTCCCACATGGCATCAGAATTCCACTGGCCTTTCTAAAAGTATATATCCTTTATTTCAGTTTTCCAGAGTGTAGATCATGACTCATCACTGGGTTTGTGAAATCAATTTAATGGTTGTGACCAGTATTCTTTTATCTTAATGAAGTAATTTTTTCCCCAAATGCATCACATGCATATATACTATTTCATGAAACTTTTGTTTGTTCGTTTGTTTTTTTTAATCTGTGTGTTGTGATGCAAAATGTCCTTCTTACTGTAAATCATATCCAAAAGCACTAGGGGGCACATCGCTCTATTTCAAGGGAATCCTGAGAGTCCCTTGGAGATAGCAAGGAGATCAAACCAGTCAATCCTAAGGAAATCAACCCTGAAAATTCATTGGAAGGACTGATGCTGAAGCTGAAGCTCCAAAATTTTGGCCACCTGATGCAAAGAGCCAACTCACTGGAAACAACCCTGATGCTGGGAAGGATTGAAGGCAGGAGGAGAAGGGGACAACAGAGGATGAGATGGTTGGATGGCATCACTGACTCTATAGACATGAGTTTGAGCAAGCTCTGGGAGATGGTGAAGGACAGGGAAGTCTGGCATGCTTGCCGTTCATGGGGTCTCAGAGTTAGACACAACTAAGGCACTGACCACCACCAACAACAGCAGCAGCTCTAAGAGCCAGAGTCAGCTGTCAGTCCCCCTCCCTTCAGACACTAATGCAGCACAACTGGACTGGTCCACTAGGCCGTTTACCTGGGTCACACCTTCCTCTTTGATTAAATGAATTTGTGCTCCTCAATTCCTGCCTGCTTTGAACATAGTAACTCTTGCATTTATCTGTTTTATATATTCAATTTCCAAATTAGATTTGACTTTCTTAAAGTCAAAGAATTCAGGGGAAAAACTGCCAAACTCCCAAAACTGCACAGCACTGTATTGAGCAAGTAATTGAAACCTTTAGGTGTATGCTTCAATTTACTAAGAACTACCTTAAATTTATGTATCTATAGATGCATGTGAACAGCAGATTACAAATAGTCTTGAACCCTCCCGTGGACCCTCCAGTCTGCGAGTCAGATTCAGCAAGTTCTCACATTACAATCCAAATGCAAATCCATGTCAATCCTACTGAAGATTCCCTGGAGCTGTGAAGGTGAACTTGTTTCCTGCCAGCAAAGCAGAGTCTAAATCTTATTTAAATGTCTTCTGTTTCCCTGCTGCCCTCCCTCTTCTCCTCCCCCAACACCCAACTCCTTCCCCTGTGCTTGGCTGCCCTCCAGTACCTCTCCTCACCCAAACCTACTTTTCTTCAGCTTCTCCAACCACACGGAGGACCCCTTATAAAACCTCCCAACTCCACCCCACTTAGCAAGCACATCTCACTCAGAAAACAGCTTTTCAGAAACACAGGCCACCTAATGGTCTCTGAACATGGAGGAGTGGTGATGGTGGGAGGGCCCATGCTTAAATTTAAAAATTTTCTCTGGATGTGAATGGGCGAAGCTCTGAGTCTGGTCCAGATCTGTTTTCCTTCTCTTATAGCCCTGGTTCCCCATCAGTCCCTGACTCATGGGAGTCCCCTTCTAGACTCAACAACAGCTGATCCACTAATCAAAGAGCTGCAGGAGTCTCTGTACGCAATTGCTCAAGGACCCTCCTAAAGTTCAGAGCCACCCACCTCAACGACAATGCAGAGTTCAGTGACACTGCTATTATTAATTCTGTCCCTAGTTCCTGCTAAGGAGGAAGTCTAAACCCAGCAGAGAGGTCCTCTGGGCTCCAATGAACTCAAATGCAACCTATAAAAACCATGAGGGAAGCTACATCTGGGCTGGGGGGCTTCAGAAAATTTTTGGCTTGAAACGATAAGAGATATATCTTCTGGTCTGAGTAGTCCTTGAAGACTCCCATGTGATTCAAAAGTCTTTTTCTTTCCTGTTATTCTCTTTCTTGTTTTCAAGCATCTCCTTTGGCAGCAGCAGCAGCTGGAGCTAAGAGCTATTCCTTCTAACAATGTGCAGATTTCTCAAGGCCTTTCTGTTATTAACTCTTTGGTGCCTGGTGATGTGCGAGAGAAGCAGGACAAGAGGTGGAGAGAACGGGTGCGTGGTATGACGACCAGACACAGTGTGGCTGAGGTGGGATCCCTGACTTCCCCTTACTATCTCGAGAGTGTAGAGTTCCCCTCTGAGTTACTAGTTCTTTCTCAGCAAGGACCCCTGCATCCTCACTTCTGATATAGGACTTAATTCTAGGAGAGCCCACGCTCACTTGGTACTTTGGCTCCATATTTGAAGAGCAATGGAAGGGTCAGATTATTTTTAAGCAGTAGGATAAAAGCCATTAGCACTCATAGTGGGAATGGATATTTCGCATCTTTAAGGAACATACACTTTTTAATGCAAGTGAAGATCAGACTGTCTCACCTCAGCTACTCATCTATGAAGACAGTGTTGACTTGACCCGGCAGGCTAGAGAGGCAGAACTGTGGCTGCCCTGCCGGGCTCCAGGTCCCGTGATAACAGTCTTCTCCTGGCAAGGGACCTGGGTGGTCAACTCATTCCTGGACTTTCTGTGCTGAAGTGAGTCCAACTCCCACACCCTCACTTTTACCACTAGGCTGAACTCCTGTTTGGATCTTACCCTCATCCTGAAAGCTTGCCAGGAAGAGCCCTGCCATCACGCTCTATAACTCAGAAGCCCACTCTGATCCCTGCTTGGCTCTTGGTTCTTTAGTTAGAGGCTGGATCTATGGCCACAGTCATTGCCACTGGGGGGCCTCATTCACTATCCTTGGATGGAAGCTTCCAGAAATAGAATATGAGCACCAGAAGCTTAGCCTCAGTATCTTGATGATGGACTCTGTAGACCCTTCTGCAGTCGGGCCAAGCCCTCCCTGCCCATCCTCCGTTCACGAGTAGGTGCCGCCTGTTCCAGTTCAGTGCTGCTCCCCAGACGCCCGACTCAGTCAGCAAGGAGGAGATGCAGAGGAGCCCAGCAAAAAGCACTCTGTTTACATCCACACCTCCCGTCCCCGTCAGAGACTTCATTAAGCATTCTGCACAGGAAGGAAGACCTGGAATGTTTACATTGTTTAATTTTCATCAATCTTAATCCCTTCAGATGGCATTTGCTGTCTTGATTGATTTTATGACCTTTCTCTAGGAAACTTTTTCAACCTGGACACTTACTGTCAGTATGCACACTATTTAAGTAGCTCCACTCAGATCCTCAGCTACTTAGCGGGGCGGGGATCACACCTTTGTTTTCCTGCTCCTTATTCACGACTGCTTCTCTTTTTGACAATATGAGCACAACTCATGATAGTCAGTGGATTGCTCAATGATTTGCAAAGTTCCCTTGCTTTTTAAAAGAAAATCCCTTTCCCTTATTTTTAAGCATTTCAATGATCAATGGCATCACATTTCATTTGATCTTTATTTAAAATAGGGGTAGGGGGAGATGTGAAGGAAATGGCAACCCACTTCAGTGCCTGGGAAATCTCATGGACAGAGGAGCCTGGTGGGCTACAGTCAATAGGATTGCAAAGAGCTGGACAGAATTCAGTGACAAAAGTACCATGGATTACGAACTTTTATGCTTTAACTTATAAATAAAAATTAAATAAGCATAGAATTAAAGATAATGTTAGAGCTGCTAGAATACTATCATTAAAAGACTATAGATTTTCATTTTCATTCTAAATAAATGAACTGCAGTACATGGTACGAGGCAGGAGATCTATGGGTTTCAGGCTGAGTGGCTGGAGCCCTGTATCTAGGGACGGATACTCCAAGATGAGGAGGAGGAGCTGAGCCCTGCCTAGATAAGAGATCACATATTTCTCACTCTCGAGGACAAGGAGATCTTGCCGACTATACTTGAGCAGAGAGGCTCTTTGCAGGCCAAAAAGGGAGTGATGTCAGCCTACCCACAGGCCTCTTCACTAGAATTCACCTTGGCTAAGAAATGTACATGCATACTTGGGAGGACCCTGTGATAAACCAAACACAGACTCAGAACCACGCAAAGCAAAATGATTGGCCAAAGGAAACCCAGAAAAAATGCCCCGTGTTAGTCATCTGAACTACCCCGAGGGCACGACTCCCTCTCTGAGCCTGCCTTTATATCTATCCATACGTACTCTCTTTCCTCCTAAGAAAGACTTTACTTGTTTCACTACTTTTAGTTTCTTTGTGGAAATTAATTTTCTGCAAAGTTGTATGGGGCAGGGCCTTGTTGCTGACCACTGGTGAAGTGGCTAGGATTATGGACTCTCACTGACATGGCCTGACTTCAACCTCTGACCAAGGAACCAAAATCCTGCTTCAAGTCACTGCAGGCTGAGGCCACCTGAAATCAGTAGGAGACAGTCATGTGACTGATCTTCAGTCCTGAGGAACTGGGCCTTTTTCAACCCAAGGCAGACATCATGAGACAGAGAGCTGCCCATGGTCCTTCAAATCCACCCATGATTTGATTTTCCCTTTGGAAAAATAAGACCTAACTAAGAACAACAGGAAAGCAGCTTTCCCCCTCACCTCATACAGTATTTGTGTGTCACTAAGAGCAGAGAGTCTTTTGGCCACAACTGTTTCAACACACAACACCAATCAAACACTGACAATCTGTTTCATTAGGAAAACTCTGTTGAATGCGTCATCATGTGCCGCTTATTCTGGTAGGCACTGGACATTTCACAAGAGCAAGATGGATGAGCTGATATATGACAGCTTTGGGAATAGTGCTCTTCACTGCAAGGGAACACCAGCTGGGTGGGTGTTCGCTTGTATCTCAGATATTTTCTATCTCAAGTAACAGAAATCCTATCTTGCAGAAACCCTATCTTATAAAACAAAGGAAACTTACATGCTTATATATTCAGAAAGGCCAGAAGTAGCATCATGTTCAGGAGAAACTTGATTCAGCAACTCAACCATATGGGGTCTAGATTTTTTTTCTCTCTCTAGCCTGCCACACGTGGGTTGGCCTCACTCTAACCCTGGCTCCTCTAAAGGTCCAAAAGGGCTACAGCTGCTCCTAAGTTTGCTTATGAATTTTGCTCCAAAGTTTTGGAGCAAACTTCAAAACTAAGTTTGCTCCAAAGTTTGCTTCTTTGTTTACATCCAACAAGAAAGACAGCATATCTTTCTTCAAGCATTCACACCAAATGCTGTGTAATACTCACTGACTGAATAAGCTTATGGAGTGCCTATCCCCATGGTTGGTTTGGTTGGTTTAGCTTGGGACTAGGTCTTAGTTCCATTACTGGAGCCAAGGATGGAGTCAGGCTCCCTAGAATCCCCAAGCAGAAATCAAGGCCATCAGAAAGACATCCTGTTGTCTACGTGGGTTCCTGCAAAACTAGGGAGGCTCCTCATCATCTCTTCTTCAGCTTTTTGTTCTTGGGATATGAGAACTAAAGTCATCTAGCCAACACAGCTAGCTGTCTATAGAATGCACTCCACATTAGCTGACTTTAGTCTTCTACTGGCTTCCTTAACACAATTTTACTATTCCAAGAGACTCTGGCCCAGAGAGATAAAAGTTGCACATAACATCACTGCTCATCAAAGGGACTTTACCCCCAAACCACCAGCTCTTCCTTAGAAAAGCATCAACAGACAGTTTATAGCCCCAAGCTCTTTAAATCCTGGCCTCAAAATCACCTTGCTGTATTCACTATTATATCACAGTCTTGACCCAAATCTAACCAACCTTCTTCATCCCTTCAATTCCCTCCCTCCTTGCCACACTGAAAGACCCACCTTAAACTAAACTTCAAAATATCAATCAACAGGTCCTTGCCCTTCCCCTTCCATTACCAGGTAAGCAATAAACTCAGCTTTGCCTTTCAAAAGTTTGTTCTGCTGATACTTGGAACACAGCATTCAATTGGTACATCTCCTGAAAGGCTCCCTTCCAGGAGCACTGGAATTCCAGATATTCTGTCTGGCCTTTGCTATTATCAATGAAAAAAATGTTGTCTGCCGTAACAATAAACAAATGATGCTATAGCCATCAAGCCATCACAGGACTTAACATCACAAGCCACCATAGCCTCCCCCACATAGGACGTCCATCATCAAATGATCAGACACTGCAGCCACCCCAACGATGCAGCCAGAGGAGACTCAGGATGAGAAAGCAGAGGACACTGGCCCTAGATAGCTGAGGTTCATACCAAAGGAATGATTTCAGTGTGCTCAGATGCTTGAACCTTCCAATATACAGAAAAGTGCTAAATTCCTTAACTTGAAATGTCTGGTTTTCTTTGATTCATAGTAATCTTTGGATGTTCTGACTTTGCTTACTCTTGTAAATTCTGGATCCTCCCTTGACTCTTTAGAGCTGTTCCTTATGGCTATCAGAGAGGCTACATCCTGGGCTTAAGTCCTCAGTTGTGTCTGTGGAGTAAAACATAACTCTCAACTTTTAAGTTGTGGTTTTTTCTTTTTCCACTTAACACAGGATGCCCCACCTTTGCCTTGGACCCACTGAGGAAGTATTCTCTCCACAGATAATCAATCAAGAGGGAGTCTGGTTCTTTCAGAGATTGGCCTAAATCATGCTAGTTCATTTCAACTACGGGGGAAGAACTGGCTATCGGCCCACAGTATTAGTAGTCACCTCTAAACGCCATTCCTGGAGCTGAGACTGCTGCAGGCCCAAGCCCATTGTTAACCACTCTCTTACTTAATTACTATTCAAGTGTGCTTCAGGAACACTCCAGGGCAGTGACTGCTGAGGCAAGGTCATTTCTAAGAGAGCAGAGTCAAGATACAGTTGGCTGTCTCCTCGGGCAGCGATGGTATTTTCCAATGCAGTGTTACTATCTTTCACACCTCTGTTGCTGTTCACTCACTCAGTCATGTCCAGCTCTCTGCAACCCCATGGACTGCAGCATGCCAGGCGTCCCGGTCCTTCACCACCTCCTGGAGCTTATTCAAACTCATGTCCATCAAGTCGGTGATGCGATCCAACCATCTCATCCTTTTCTCCTCCTGTCTTCAATCTTCCCCAGCATCAGGGTCTTTTCTAATGAGTTGGCTCTTTGTGTCAGGTGGCCAAAGTACTGAAGCTCCAGATTCAGCATCAGTCCTTCCAATGAATATTCAGGGTTGATTTCCTTTAGGATTGACTGGTTTGATCTTGCAGTCCAAGGGACTCTCAAGAGTCTTCTCTAGCACCACAGTTCAAAAGTATCACTTAACCTTCCTTATGGTCCAACCTTCACATCCATACATGACTACTGGAAAAACCATAGCTTTGACTAGATGGACCTTTCATTATGTCTCATTCATTCATTTTTTCATTCATTCCTCGGATATTAATTCAATGTCTATGTATCAGGGACAGTGTTTCCATCTGGTGATGTCCATGTGTAGTCATCTCTTATGTTGCTGGAAGAGGGTGTTTGCTATGACCGTGTGTTCTCATGGCAAAACTCTGTTAGCCTTTGCCCTGCTTCATTCTGTACTCCAAGGCCAAACTTGCCTGTTACTCTAGGTATCTCTTGCTTCCTACTTTTGCATTTGGTATTTCCCAAGGTATTCATACCTCTAGTTCTTACCTTAATGCTTCCATGGTTTATATGATTCCTATATCTACAGACCACTGGAAGAGTCATAGATTTTGAATACTAGTTAAAGATGAGAAAATGCTTAGCATCCATTTCCCCTCCCCAAATCAGGTAATTCTACATAGGAAAGAGGAGTTGCTTGGAAACACTGAATGCTCTTGGCTTTGTTTGCTGACCATTCCCTCCACAGCTGGAAACACAACGCCCCATTAACACTAACCGTGCCTCCTGGTCCAAACTGCATTCTGGCCACTTATATCAACTGGCACAGATTCTACCAAGTTTGTTACATGTTTTTCAGATTCCAATATGAAGTACATTTCTATGGTCTTTGTAATCAGTGTTGCTTCAGGGGCTTTGCAGGTGTTTATGGATATTGGCATACTAAATCCCCTAATAAAAATTTTAGTTTTTTTAAAAAAAATCTCAACCATAAGGCCTTTATTTTGTCCAAAAGGTACCTTCCCACTACTTTCCTCTTTCTTTTTAAATTTTCACAGGTAGGCCGAGCTAATCATTGCCTGATGTAAAATTGCTGCTAAAATGTTTCCCTGGTGAGAAAAGTCAAGTTGCAGACTGATGTCCTTGTCACCCTTTCTGATCAATTCTCATTTGGGGTGCAGCACTCTGCCATTTGCCACAGGGACGTCTGTGGTCTCTGCTCCTCTGTCTCTTATGAAAGAAGATACAAAGTTCTTTAGAGCCTGACCACCCATATCAGCATGAGGGGGACCTTCATAATTTACTAAGGTGCCTAAATTATTGTTCTGAATATTCTGAACATTTCCCAGTGCACTCAAAATACAGAGTCACTACCATCAGAGGGCAGTTCATGGGAACCAAGTGACAGGGTTGGGGGGTGCGGAAATGACCTCACATTCTCCTCCTAAATAAAGAAAAGGTAATCAGAGCTTGGAGCTTAATAAGGACCATCTCCATTTGAAGAGGTCACTGTAAATCAGTGTTAATACCTTTTACGTTTTGCTCTGAATTGACTTATACTTTGGACTGAGAAACTGTTGAACTTTAGAACAAAAGGAACACAGCTGCTTTCATTGTGTCTCATTCATTCATTCATTCCTCAGATACTAATTCAATGCCTATGTAACAGGGACAGTGTTTCTACTCTCCGTAAACTGTGTTGTTACATTCAAAGGAATCAATGCTACACGTCCTGCAGACAGGACAAACAACATGAGGTCAGTGCTCAGACAACCCCTCGAGAAACAGAGTCTCTAAAGCTAGGCCTTGTCAAGAGAACAGAGACACGTTGAAATCCCAATGCTGAGAGGAAACCTTGAAGGTCTGAACACAAGTTACAGGTTAAAGGAAATGACGCTCTGATATAAAGGAAGTTTCTACTAGTTAGAAAGAGGAAGCAGAGAGCCATTGTTAAGAGAGATGGAGGGTACTTGATGTGAGGTGCAGATTCACTCCTCAAGCTTGAAGCCTCAAGTTTCAGGTGGGTTGAGGAAGCTGAAGGCACCTATGGCCCCTGAGCCAACAAGAAGCTAGAGGAAGAAGGTAGAAATGGCCACGTAACTCCTGAGTCTCCTGCAGTTCCTGCATGTCCCTGAATGTTCCTAGGATGTGAAAAGGAGATGACAATATTGGCCAACAAGATTTCTGTTGGGGGGCAGGCATTCAGCAAGTGTGGAAAGCGACCCTGTACCAGGGCTGCACAGAAGACCTCTTGAGCCTGGCATCCATTGAGGTGCTGCCAGGCCTCAGAGACCTCAGGGCAGTCAAGAGCTGCAGTGGGCCTGGTCAGCTCTGAGGGGGTTCCATCAGCACAAGCAGTGACAACAGCATCTGCTGGCCAAAGACACGCAGGACAACAAGCTCAGTCAGAGGCAAGCACACCGCTCTCCTCCATCACGAGGGCCTTTGTGCTTTCCTCACCAGGCGCCAGCTCAGGGAGGAGGAAGGAGAGCGCGCGGCAACTTTCCCTTGGGCCTTCCCATTCTCTGCCTAGCATCAT